>CM055126.1:161099693-161127193 GCA_029206835.1 Rana muscosa | reverse complement strand
CCCTAGATGCACTAGGAGTTGGAACGGTACCAATACTGACTTCTGAGTGTTCAGCACCCAACCAAGTATCGGCGGGTTTGACAGGTTATAGACACGCTCACTTCTAATTTTGAGTTTGAAGTGACCCTCAGAAGAAGATGGTCCAAGTTGCCCATGATAGCGATGCCACGCTGTCTTAGTAGGGCCAGAATCGGGGGAAAGAGGCACCTTGGTGAACACCCTTGGTGCCGATGCCAGGCCAAAGGGGAGAGCCACCAATGGTAGTGGTCTTCCCCCCAGCCGCCAACGCAGACATCTCTGATGCCTGGTGCATATGGAGACATGCAAGCATGCGTCCTTGAAGATCAAGGATGCTGGAAAATACCCCGGATGGAGGGCAGCGACAACAGAGCGAGCCAACTCCTTTCCGGAATCTTTGTACCTTCACAAAGCAGTTGAGGGTCCTGAGATCCAAGATTGGACGTACCCCCTCCTTCTTCAGAACTATGAACAGATTTGAGTAGAACCCCTGAACCCTTTCCTGTACTAAGACAGAAAGGCCCACCCTGCGTATCAGCAGGTCTTGGACCGCCCCATATAGGGCTTCCCGACAAGTCGGCTGAAGCTGGTGGTTTAGAGGGAAAAAATCTGTTTGGTAGGCAAGCAAGGTTGGGCTTGCGAACCCAGGGACGCTTCTGTCCCTCAGCAGGCGCTTTATCGGCCTGGGGTCGTTTACCTGCCACACTAGGCGGACGAAAGAACCGCTTGTGTGCGGTGAAGGAGGCCCTTGCCTATGGCGTGGCTCTTTACCTTTTTTGGATTGCGGAAGCAACGTGTTCTTACCTCCTGTGGCATCTTTAATGATGTCATCCAGAGAGGCCCCAAAAAGTCTGTCGCCTTAAAAGGGCAGATCCAACAGGGCCTTCTTGGAAGATTGGTCCGCAGACCAGCACCTTTAGATCAGGCGGCGTAACGCCACCGCATAAACCGAGGCCCAAGACAGCAAGGGGATAGTATCCATGTCTGACTCTCAGACAGACTTAAGGCCCTGTACCAACTGGTCGGCCAGAGCTACCTCGTTCGGAGAAGTCTCCCGTGCTTTTAACCCCTGGAGTAGCATATTTGCCTACTCAGTAAGTGTCTGAGACTTTAGAAAACCCCAGCCAATGCTGGATGCACCGCTGAGCCCCCCACTGTGTATAGGTAGCGAGTGTCCCTGAAGACAGAAGCCCCTTCCACTGAAATCGTGGTAACTTGTTAAGTCTGGACACAAGGGGGGTGCACTATCGGGGGAGAGGTCCATTTTCAGGAAACTCTCCTCAAGGGGTACCGAACCGCAAAATTTTTGGGGGTGCAAAAACCCTCAGTGGGTTTACCCACTCCTTGTACAAAAGCTTATCAAGATAAGACACACACGGAAACACCTTAGCAGTGCGGGCTGGTTTACGGAACCCAAAGGGGACCGGTGTCTCTGCCGCTTCTGCAGCATTCTCCAATTTTGCAGTGATAAGGTCAGATACCAAAGCCTTTTCGCGTGCTGACCTGGACTTGGAGTCATTCTCACTGTCCGACCGGTCACGGTCTGCAGTCTCTGATGCATCAGAATCCGGGCCCTGAGCCACAGCTGGGCCTGGTTCTGCATCAGAATTATCCCCAGAAGATGGCGGGGGCGTTTACCTCCCCCCGTGTTCCCATGCGCCGCTTCCACCTTGGAAACAAAAGCCTCCAGGGGCACCAGCTGCCAACTCAGGTGTTTCTGGGAAGAAAACGTCTCTTCTGACGTCATGCTGACCCACGCGTCTGACCCACAGGGACTCCAGGCAAGGTATCAATAGGCCACCCTCCTAGCTGCCACAGAGATGCAGGGTCTCCCAGAGGACTCACCACTCTTAGAACGGTACCGCTATTGCTGCCGTCTGCTCCCGCCTGAGATGCTCTCCCACTGCTGCCTGTGTCAGTCTGATCCTTATCAGCATGTCTATGTATGATTTTGCGCCAGTGAAATGCACCCTAGAGGCCGAGACTTCCGCAAAATGGCCGCCAAGCAGCCGTACTGAAACCAGTGTGGGCCCTAAGAAAATGTCCGCCGAGCCATCAATAGAGGCAAAAGCGGGCGCGAACCACAAGAAAATGGCCACCGAAGAGTCAGAGGCCAAACAGGCGTGGACCACAAGAAAATGGCCGCCGACAGCATGAAGGCACACACACACACACAGGTAAGCAGCAGAATGAAATTTCTAATGACAGCCTACAGCGCAGTCCCGCTCTAGAAGGAGCCCCCTAGGTGACCCAGCACCCAGCAACCAGCCTTAGCTCAGAGCCCAGGGAGGAGGGAAGGCAGGAAGAGAGGAAAGAAAGGGCCACAACCACTTACTTGATCTCTCCAGGAATGTCCAGCCAAGTCACTCTGCCGAACCAGGGGAGCTACTTACCTTTCCTGCATGGATTATGCAGTGCACGGAGTTGACTGTCGGCCCAGCCTGCTGTGATTGAACGCTAGGGAATGATCATATGCCTGCCCTGGAGCGCGAAGCTCACTGGCCACCCTTGGAGCGCTGGGCATGTCGTGGAGAACCCAGTGCGTAGCTAGGGTCGGCACACACTCGATGGCCGAAACTGGGGAGACTACAAGGATCTGGGATCCAGCCTGTCACCCAGTCGGCAGTTAATTGAAGATCGCATGAAACAAAAAACCAAGGTAGAAAAAAATCCCCCGGACCAGTGGGCCCGAAGGGAGCCCTGTCCTTCTCCTTACCAGGCAGAAAAAAACTGATCTGCGAGGTGCAGAGAAAGGGATTATACCCAGAGGGTCCGCCCCCTGGGCGGTGCTGTAGAGGGTGTGGTGTGTTAACACTTTCTACAAATTTTCTGCCTAGTCACTCCTAAATGAAGGATAAATGAAGGATAATACCCACTTGTCCATCCATGAACGAAAGAGTAAGCAATATTTTTTACTTTTTGCTATAATAAATATCCCCAAAAAATCTATAAACTATTGACCCCAGATGATGTCCTAGCGGACGAAACACGTCGGGAGGACTCCATTGTTGCCACATTTTATACAAAGCGCTTGAATATCATCACAAATGTAAGTGTTCTGACTTCATTAAATTTTTGATATGTAATACAGAGTTACGCTATGTGGCCGTCTCTTTCTTCCATTATATGACATAACCCTTCCACATCCATTTGGGATTCCCTGGACCATCATTTCTTATGAGATAACTCACTAGGAAGCCACCCTTCTCTGTGACACTCCCCATCCTGCTGGCGTTTTGTCATCCCTGGCACAGCATCTTGAAGCCCATGGGATTGCCCAAAGTACATTGTGGTTCCACCATGCAAGCCTGTTTGACCCATTGAACGTATGTTCTCTAGGGTTCAAACATTCTGGTAAGGGGGTGGTTCCTGTGGGGGTGGTTCCCTTCACTTTATCACCTCTACACTTGCACAGATTTGCATGGTTTGAAGTCGTCACCATATTTTGAACTTTGTCAACACCAAAGTTTGGTCACTTTGAAGGACAGATGGTCTTTGCATTTTTGCACCTGTTTTGATTTTCCTGCATATAGACATTCATTGTGTGCTTATGAGGACATTCTTATTCACATTGTTCACTATTATTATTTGAGCACTTTTACATATCAAGTTTTTACGTATTTATTCATTCAAGTTTTTACGTATTTATTTATTCATTTATATATTCAGATTAGCGCACACTTTTTTGTTACCACATTGTTGCAATTTTTCTACTTGGTGTGTTAGCAGCTTATCCTTAAGGCAGCGCGTAATTATTTTGTATACCATTTTCCTCAGTTTAGGCCGATACCTATTCTTCTACATATTTTTGGTAAAAAAAATAAATAAAAAAAATAAAATCGCAATAAGTGTTTATTGATTGCTTTGCGCAAAAGTTACAGCGTCTACAAAATAGGGAATAGTTTTATGGCATTTTTATTAGGGGTGCGGAAATTAACGATTAATTGTTCGATTAATCGTTAATTTCTTTGATCGATCAAAAAAATTTTGATCGATGACGATCTGCGGAGTGAGCTCCGCGGTCTCGTCCATAGGAAAGGCCGCGGCTTCGGCCTAGCTCCGGAGCACGGTGGCCATCTTGGTCCACCCTGTGGCAGCCTAGTAGCGGCGCGCTGACGTCATCATCAGCCGCCTGCTTGTGCCGTCTACTCTGCGGACCGTTCTACCTGGACCTCAAGGTATTGGGAGATGTGGACAATGACATTACAGTGGGAGCACATGTGGGCATTACATTATGGGGGGAGATGTGGACATTACGGGGGAGATGTGGGCATTACGGGGGAGATGTGGGCATTACAGTATGGGGGGAGATGTGGACATTACGGGGGAGATGTGGGCATTACGGGGGAGATGTGGGCAGTACGGGGGAGATGCGGACATTACAGTATGGGGGGAGATGTGGACATTACGGGGGAGATGTGGGCATTACGGGGGAGATGTGGGCATTACGGGGGAGATGTGGACATTACAGTATGGGGGGGAAAGTGGACATTACGGGGGAGATGTGGACATTACGGGGGAGATGTGAACATTACAGTATGGGGGGGGGAGAGGTGGACATTACGGGGGAGAGGTGGACATTATGGGGCACATGTGGACATTACAGTATGGGGACACATGTGGGCATTGCAGTATGGGGGGGGAGATGTGGACAACTAACAAACTAACTTTCTACGTTTTTCTTACAGCTTAATAAAAAAAAATTCTTGTAAAAACTGTATGTGTGTTATAATTAATCGAAATTAGTCGATTAATCGATTAAAAAAAAAAACGATTAATCGAACAAGAAAATTTTAATCAGTAACAGCCCTAATTTTTATTAATATTTTTTTTTTTACTAGTAATGGCGGCAAACAGGGATTTTTATTGTGACTGTGACATTATGGCGGACACATCAGACACTTTTGACGCTATTTTGGGACCATTCACATTTATACAGCGATCAGTGCTATAAAAATGCACTGATTACTGTATAAATGTGAATGTCAGGAAATGGGTTAACCACTAGGGGGCTAGGAAGGGGTTAGGTGTGTCCCAGGGGGTGATTCTAACTCTTAAGGGGCGGGGCTTACTGTCACACGACACTGATCGCTGCTCCCGATGAGAGGGAGCAGACGATCAGTGTCCTGTCACACAGGGAGGTGCCTTGTTTACAACGGCATCCCCCCGTTCTGCAGCTCCGTGACACGATCGCAGGACACCGGCGGACATCGAGTCCGCTGGTTCCGCGGACACCGAGTCCGCTGGTCCCGCGGACACAGTCACGGAGCTCGCGGCAGGGGCGCGCACGCGCGCGGTGCGAAATTAAAAGTGATGTATACATACACGTTACTTTGCGCAGCCTTGACATTCTGCCAACGTATATGTACAGGCGGCGGTCGGCAAGTGGTTAAAATGGCCAAAAATGAAAAACGCCTATAAACGAAACGCGGCTAAATGCAGGTCACCGCGTTTAGACGCACTTGGCGTGTGAAACGTAGAAAACTTCGGCGTCTGAACTCATTTTTTTGCCTTCAAGAAAAGGCCTATAAACCTGTGTATATGTACACATAAGATAACATTGAATGAGTTCAGGGGCAGTTGAAAAAAGTGTCCAACTGCCTCTGAACGTCCGTTTAGCAGCAGTGTACATGGGACCTTATTTTTTTCAGCTGCCCCTGAACTCTCCTCTATGTTATATTATCAGTACATGTACACAGGGTCGTTTATAGTCATTTCTAGACAGTTGAGTTTAATAGCATTTTTTGGAACGCAAAAAAATGGGTTTAGGATGGACGTTTAGAGGCATTTGAAATGCCAAATGCTTGTAAGCTCATGTAACAGCTGTAACCTGAGTTTAGGCACGTTTTCGTTTATAAGCATTCCTAACCACTTCGTACCGGATGGATGTCCATGGACGTCCTTGACTTTGAGCCGGGATATCTGAATGATGCCTGCAGCAGGCATCATTCAGATATCCTGGCTCAAAGTCATTCAGATATCGTCTTTTAGAGACGGCGATTCTATGCACCGTAAGAATGATAATAGCGGCTGTTCCGACGCTTGATCGTTCTTACAGGCGGTGAGAGGGGACGCCCCCTCTCCCGCCGCCCTCCGGTGCTTCTACCGACTCACCTGTGCGATCGGTGAGTCGGAGAACAGATCCGCCGGCCCTGGCTGCCTACCATAGAGATTCTCTATGATCGTTCGGAGGCCGGGCGTGATGTTATGACATCACGCCCGGCCTCTGCATTCAAAAAAACTGCGCCGCCTTGGCTGGGATCAAATCGTTTTTGTTTTTTTGTTTTCTTTTAGGCTTACCAGCCTAGAGGTGAGATATGGGGTCTTATTGACCCCATATCTCACTGTAAAGAGGACCTGTCATGCTTATTCCTATTACAAGGGATGTTTACATTCCTTGTAATAGGAATAAAAGTGATCAAATTATTATTATTTTTTTAAAAGGTGTCAAAAAAAAAAAGTTTAAAGTAAAATTAACAATAAAAATGTATATATATATATATATATTGTGAGGGGGTTAGCTCGGCAGCGGGTGTGTGTGACCCCCGGGATGGGCTCCCCACACAAAACAGGCCCAGCAAACGGAGGTTGTGGTTTTCAAAATCAAAAAAAGGTGCGGTTTATTTTCTATTTACAGTGACAAAACACAGCAAAGCAAAAGAAACATAACCAAAATAAATCCTGGTCAAGTTGACCTCTGACTAAACATACAGGTTTCCTAACTAACAACTGGGATCAGCCTAGTGCTGTCCTAGTCCCTAAGTCCCTGGTTTTAAATGTCCAAGCAAATAGCCACACAGGCTTTTTCTCACCGCACAGGGGTTCACTCTCCCTAGACAGTCCACACAGGTCTGGTTCCAGGCATGAGCTAACATCTAATGAAGCTGGGAGTTCTTATAGAGGCCTAAATGAGCTGACAAGGTTCAGCTGGTCTCCTCATCTCTGTCTGCACGACGCCCCACACTCTCCCTAGAGGTATGAGTCATCCATGAGCCCACTAGCCTTATACAACTCTCCACCTAGTTGTATAAGTCGGCGTAAAGCCTGAATCTGGGCGAAATATATCTACCCCCCTGGATGCAACCAGGTGACTTTACCTTCCTGCTGTCACATACCCCCCCCTCTTGTTTTAACCTCGGGGTTGGAACACCAGCAATCAGGCATTCATGTACTCGAGACAAAGCATCCACATTCCCCATTTGAACGCCAGGGCGATGCTTTACTGTGAAGTTGAATTCCTGGAGGGCCAGGAACCACCTATTCACTCTTCTATTTGTTTCCTTGTTTTGAGCCATCCACTTTAACGGAGCGTGATCCGTAACCATGTCAAAGTGCCTACCTAGCAGGTAGTACCGAAGGGAATCTAGAGCCCACTTCACCGCTAAACACTCCTTTTCAACGGTGGCGTAATTTACCTCATGGGACTTCAACTTCCTGCTGAGGTAAATGACTGGGTGCTCTTCCCCGTTCCAGACCTGGGACAATACTGCTCCTAACCCCACATCTGACGCATCACTTTGTACGACAAAGTCTTTAGAGAAGTCGGGTGAGTACAACACTGGCTGGCTACATAAGGCTTGTTTCAAGAATTGGAATGCTGCCTCAGCCTCGGGGGTCCATTTAATCATGACCGACCCTTTCCCCTTCGTCAGGTTGGTTAGGGGCACAGCCTTAGAAGCAAAGTGGGGAATGAATCGCCGATAATACCCAGCGATTCCCAGAAAGGCTCGTACCTGCTTCTTGCTGTTGGGACGTGGCCAACTCTGGATGGCCTCGACTTTGTTGAGTTGGGGTTTTATTACTCCCCTCCCAATGGTGTACCCAAGATATTTGGCCTCCTCCTGCCCAATGGTACACTTCTTGGGGTTAGCCGTAAACCCCGCTTCCCGAACAGAGTCCAGGACTGCTTGCACTTTTGGCAGATGTGAGGCCCAATCTGTGCTATGGACAATTACGTCATCCAGGTAAGCCGCAGCATACTTCCGATGGGGCCTCAGCATCTGGTCCATTTTCCGCTGGAATGTGGCCGGCGCATTCTGTAACCCGAACGGCATTCTTTTATATTGGAACGCCCCGTCTGGGGTTACAAATGCGGTTTTCTCTTTGGCCGACTTGGCCAGGGGGATTTGCCAATACCCTTTTGTGAGGTCAAGAGTCGTCATGTATCGGGCTGTTCCCAGCCGGTCGATCAACTCATCTATACGTGGCATGGGGTAGGTGTCAAATTTTGTAACTTTGTTCAACTGACGAAAATCGTTACAAAATCGCCAGCTCCCATCCGGTTTAGGCACCAACACGATGGGACTAGACCAATCACTTTGGGACTCCTCTATCACCCCTAAGTTCAGCATTTTCTGTACTTCCTCCCGTATTGCCTCCCGTCGAGCCTCTGGGATCCGATAGGGTTTTAACTTCACCCTTTCACCGGGCGGGGTAATGATGTCATGCTCTACCCCAGATGTTTGTCCCGGCAGCTCAGAGAATACCTCCTTGTTGCGAAGCACAAACTCCTTAACCTCCTGTTGTTGGGGTTGTGACAAGGTGGCTGCTATTCCAACCTCAGGAATCACGCAACCAGTTTGAGCTGGTGACCAAGTGTCTGCGACTAGGGACTCTCTATCCCTCCAGGCTTTCAACAGATTAACGTGATAGATCTGTTCGGGCTTTCGCCTTCCTGGTTGTCTGACCTTGTAATTCACTTCGCTCACTTTTTCCATTATCTCGTAGGGGCCTTGCCATTTGGCAAGGAATTTACTTTCAACCGTAGGGACAAGTACCAATATCCTATCCCCCGGGGAAAAGGTACGGGTCTTGGCTCCACGGTTGTACACTCTCTGCTGTGCCAACTGCGCTTGGGCCAAATGTTCCTTCACGATGGGCATTACCTGTGCAATTCGATCTTGCATCAGGGCGACATGCTCAATCACACTCCTGTGGGGAGAACTCTCGCTTTCCCAAGTTTCCTTGGCAATATCCAACAGCCCTCTTGGGTGTCTCCCATACAGTAACTCAAAGGGGGAGAATCCCGTAGAGGATTGGGGCACCTCCCTAATAGCAAACATCAAATAAGGAAGTAAACAGTCCCAATCCTTTCCATCTCTATCCACCACTTTCTTCAACATTTGTTTTAGGGTTTTGTTGAATCTTTCAACCAGCCCATCGGTTTGGGGGTGATACACAGACGTACGCAATTGCGTCACTTTGAACAATTTACACAGCTCTTTCATAACCCGGGACATAAAGGGTGTACCTTGGTCCGTAAGCAGTTCTTTACAAATACCCACCCGGCTAAAAACAAGAGATAGCTCTTTGGCTATGGTTTTGGCCGAGGTATTTCGGAGAGGGATCGCTTCTGGATAACGGGTGGCATAGTCCATTATAACTAATATGTACTGGTGCCCCCTAGCGGACTTGATTATAGGACCTACCAAATCCATGGCGATCCTCTCAAACGGGACCTCAATGATGGGTAGAGGGACCAGCGGGCTACGGAAATGTGGCATCGGGGCCAACCTCTGACACACAGGGCAGGAGGAACAATAATTTTCTACGTCCTTCATCACCCCCGGCCAATAGAATCTCTGTAATACCCTCTCTCGGGTTTTCTCTGTCCCCAGATGACCTCCAAGAATGTGCCCATGGGCCAACTCCAACACCAACTTCCTGTAAGGTTTGGGCACCACAAGCTGCTCAACGGTTTCTTCTGCCCTTTTTGCCACCCGATACAGTAGGTCCTTCTCTACGCTGAAGTATGGGTAAGTGCAGGTATTATCTGGGTTCACTAACTCGCCATCTATTTTCACTACGTTTTCCCGTGCCTTTATTAGGGCGGGGTCTTTCAACTGTTCTGTGGCAAAGTTTTCCCTGTGAACCTCAAGATCAGAAAACTCCACAGACGGTAGGTTTTCGTCTGAGGAGGTGGGCTCCTCTCCAGTTTCTTGAGTCTCCCCTGCCAATACTGATAAGGGAAATTCCGGAGAGTCCTCACCACTCTCAGGGGAGTTCTGGCTATCACATTCCTGGTACATAGGGGCACCAGTGAGGGGCTCAGGATCATCCCACAGTTCCCAGAACTTCGGAAAATCCCTTCCCACAATGGCGTCATGCGGTAACTGAGATACTAAGCCCACTGGATGAGAGAGGGTACCTTTGGGGGTCTCGAAACACACTGTAGTCACTGGATACTCTCGGGTGTCCCCATGCACACAAATAACAGCTACCTTGCTATTCCCAGAGACCTCTGTTTTAACTAACTCAGCCTTTATCAGGGTCACAAGGCTACCTGAATCCAGCAATACCACAACATTTCTACCATTAACACACATTTTGCATAAATGTTTCTCAGTTCCTCGAATGGCAGTGCATGCGACTGTCGCACACAGCGACTGACGTCTGCCCGTCAGAAAGTCACACTGCATGGGTTCCTCCACAACCGGGCAATTGGCTGCAATATGTCCCGCTTGCCGGCAGCGGTAGCAAACGATCCTTCTTGCCGCCTCTTGAGCCGCTGATTTCCCAGGCTGTTCTCGCCAAACTTGGGGTAGAGCTCCCACCCTCTCACTCTCTCCACCCTCACCCCTTGGAATCCTCTTATCCGCCCCTGGGGATGGTCTGGTCTTAGGGTGGAAAGTCCGAGTGTCTCTGGAAGAGGCCGTCAGGTTCTCTGTAGCCAAGTATTTCTCCACACGATCCACAAGACCATCGGCCGTCTCTGGGTCTCCATGGCTTACCCACTTTTGGATGGCAGTAGGAAGAGCTCTCAAAAACCAATCCATTACAACACGTTCCACAATCTTTGGTGCGGACAAAGTCTCTGGCTGTAGCCACTTTCTGCTCAGGTGAATGAGATCATACATTTGAGACCTGGGGGGTTTTCCAAGCTGGAAAGTCCAGTTATGCACACGCTGAGCCCGGACAGCCTGGGTGACACCCAGCCTTGCCAATATTTCAGCTTTTAGCATCACATAGTCTTTTGCTTGGTTAGGCTCTAGGTCATAGTAAGCTTTCTGCGATTCACCAGTTAACAGAGGAGCCACCAGTCCAGCCCACTGCTCCTCAGGCCACTTTTCTCTTTCAGCGGTCCTTTCAAATGTGGTCAAAAATACCTCTGGATCATCCTCTCCAGTCATTTTTGTCAATAAACGACTCACCCCAAAGGACGCGGTATTAGTGGGACGGCTTTCCTCACTGGTCTGCGGACGTTGCTGCATTACTGCTTCCATCTGTTGTTGTAGTCTCTGCTCTTGCTTCTGCAACAGGTCTATGAAGCGGGCCTCAGATTGCTGCTGGGCTCGTTGCTGAGCCTCCAGACTCTGTTGCAAAGTTGCGTTTGTCTGCTGCTGGGCTGCAAGGCTCCTTTGCAAACCTGCATTTGTCTGCTGTTGATTGGCATTTGCTAGAGCCAGCTGCTTCAGTATCTCCTCCATGCTGGCTTAAAAAAAAACTGCCCGCATTCTCCACCAACTGTGAGGGGGTTAGCTCGGCAGCGGGTGTGTGTGACCCCCGGGATGGGCTCCCCACACAAAACAGGCCCAGCAAACGGAGGTTGTGGTTTTCAAAATCAAAAAAAGGTGCGGTTTATTTTCTATTTACAGTGACAAAACACAGCAAAGCAAAAGAAACATAACCAAAATAAATCCTGGTCAAGTTGACCTCTGACTAAACATACAGGTTTCCTAACTAACAACTGGGATCAGCCTAGTGCTGTCCTAGTCCCTAAGTCCCTGGTTTTAAATGTCCAAGCAAATAGCCACACAGGCTTTTTCTCACCGCACAGGGGTTCACTCTCCCTAGACAGTCCACACAGGTCTGGTTCCAGGCATGAGCTAACATCTAATGAAGCTGGGAGTTCTTATAGAGGCCTAAATGAGCTGACAAGGTTCAGCTGGTCTCCTCATCTCTGTCTGCACGACGCCCCACACTCTCCCTAGAGGTATGAGTCATCCATGAGCCCACTAGCCTTATACAACTCTCCACCTAGTTGTATAAGTCGGTGTAAAGCCTGAATCTGGGCGAAATATATCTACCCCCCTGGATGCAACCAGGTGACTTTACCTTCCTGCTGTCACAATGTGTGTATATATATATATATACACACATTTTTATTGTATCGTAGAGGTGCCTTTTATAGGCAGGACAGAGGTGTTGCCATGGGGGCTAAATATGCCCCCAGTTTGGGGAACCTCTTTATGGCCAAATGGGAGGAGGATGTCGTCCGTGCCGACATGAGGCCCCAGGTGGCCTTGTGGGCCCGCTACATAGACGACATCCTCCTCCTATGGAGGGGTAGCCAGTCGGATCTTTCTGACTTTATGGATTCTCTTAATATCAATTCTAGAGGCATTCATTTAAGCTACGAGGCTAGTCAGGATAAAATTAATTTTTTAGATCTGACTATCTCTGTGGGTGATCAGGGCTTCATTACCTCAACATTTTTCAAACCTACTGATAGGAACTCCTTCATTCCCAATGGTAGTTGTCACTATGCTCCATGGTTGGGTGCTGTACCCAAGAGTCAATTTTTAAGATTGAAGAGAAATTGCTCGGATCATGCCACCTTTTTGGAACAATCTGATATTTTGTCCAAAAGATTCATTGATAAGGGCTATTCATCTGAGTCCCTTAAAGCCACTTTAGACCTGGTCAGTACCAGGGATCGTGCTGACTTGTTGAAGGAGAAGGCTAATAAAGAGTCTGGGTCGTCATTCCGTACCCCTTTTGTTACCAATTTCTCTTGTCAACACTCTCAGATAAAACATATTGTCAATAAACATTGGCATATCCTTTAGAGTGATAGGGTCTTAAATACCATTTTACCGGATAGACCAAAGGTGGTTTTTAGAGGGGCACCAGCCTTAAGGGACAAACTTGCACCTAATATCTTGGATCCACCGATGACTAGGCCTACCTTTTTTTCTGACCTTACAGTTTTCTATCAATGTAGAAGGTGTCAGGTCTGTTCCCTAAATGGTTGTAGATCTAGGAGAACAACTCGGTTTAATTCTAGTTGCACCACTAAAAGTTTCGATATCAAGCCTTTCATTTCTTGTGCAACGGAGGGCGTGGTCTACTTACTGCAATGCCCCTGTGGGTTGCAGTACGTGGGCAGGACTAAGCGCCCACTCCGGGTACGCCTTAACGAGCATATTGGAAATATTAGAAGAGGCTTTACAAAACATTCCGTGTCAAAACATTATTTGGCTGTTCATAACCGAGATCCAAAGGGGACTGTTTTTTTGGGGATCGATAAATATAGTCCTCATTGGAGGGGTAGTAACTTGGTCCAGAGCATCTCTAGATTAGAGATGTCGTGGGTGCACAGGATTAAATGTTATACCCCTTTTGGTCTCAACATAGATGTTGATGTGAATTGTTTCATAGATAACTCCTGACCTCTATGTTGTGACCAACTGTAAAAGATTTCTCATCTTTTAAAAAAAAAAAAAAAAAACTTTTTTCTCTCTTCCTCCTTCAATTGATGCCTTTATTATGTTGGTTGGGTCAGGCTCATATGAGGGAAGATTGGTTCTGTATCAATATAGTACTTTTGGCGCTAAAGTCAATTTATCTATTCATATGGATTTTGGCTATTGGCTGCCTAGTATTCATATTTGTAGTCGTTATACAATTTGATTGTTTATATTTGTATTTATTTTAGTTTCTTGGTCAAACATCATGTGTGTTTTTTATATACTCGAAGTGAATTTTGGGCATGGCCTGGTCCGCTCATCAAACACCCATCAGGCTTCTTTTACACACTTCTTATTATTTTAAATATCAATTTGGTAGTATGTGACTGTAATAGGTCCTTTTTTTATTGCAATTGCAATTGCACATTTTTTTATTGCACTTCAAACATTTATTGCAATTTCATTATTAAAGTATGTTCTATTTATTTGTTTGTTCATTTTGGGTTTGCCCATCACTCCCATTGAACTAGCACTATCTTTCCCATAACCAAGATGGCGACGTCCTGTCATCCCGCACTTCAAATCGAGGCTTGGTTTATGGAAATAGCTATTTAGAGCGGTACGTCAGAACGCCGCCCGTATCCCGTGAACACGTCTGTTGACGAAACGCGTAGGGAGGAGCCACGTTCTGAAATCATCGCGCCCACGCTACCCGGAGACATACGGGCTGCATTTTCTTTGAAGCCGGCCGGCTATTTACACGCTCGTTTTTTCTGCATAACTGTAAGTGTGCATTCGTTTTTTTATAAATAAATGTGTAAAAGGTTTTACACTATTTGTCCACCCTTTTCTTTATTTACGGGGACCTTGGGTTCTATCCATGTGAGTGGTTGATCATCTGCCCAGAGACGCCATCCCGTAGACGCTGTATGCCCCATACCCCTGGCTGGGGAATAGCCACAGGCGTTCTTTGATCCCCTGTGACAAGGGATCCATCTTTTTCGGTAAGAGGCAGCATTTTTACTGGTGGAGGCTGTCCTATACTGCACTTGTTCTTGGTGTACAACTTATTCTGGATCATACCCGTCACGGTGGAGGATTTATATTGGTTACACATATTCACATGAACTTGGTTTCGTTGATGGACATTACTAGTGGTTTATGGACATTATATATCATCAGGATTATTTTCAGTCACATCTATCACCGTATATCTTACATCATTACAAACTGGTGTGCTTATTGATTTATGTTTATTCACCTTATTCACTATATTATTAATTTGTCACTTATTTAGCGCAACTTTTTTCTTTTTATTCCCTGCGGCCTGCAGGTGGCGCTGTCGCCCTGGGCTGGAGCTGAACACTCACCGCAAGACTGCTTCCCTTTTTGTCCTTTCCTGGCGCTGGTACAGCGGGGCGGGGAACCCGCTGTGACGCAAAGGGAGAGGAGATAAAAGGGGGGACGCCCTGACCTCGGGGTTCAGAGTCAGAGGACGCAGCCGCGCCCAGGGTGCTGGCGTACCAGAGTCCTGGGCCCAGGTGCCCTTGACCTGGCCGGAACGGGAGATGGAGTCCATCTCAGGCACCTTTAGCCTGGGGTGAGGTACTATGGCGGAAGCCTGGAGCCCAGTACCTTCGACTGAGTTCCGCGAGGGTGGAGGAATCCGAGGGGGCCCTAACTCCTTGGATGCCCGTGTCTGAGACGAGGAGGCCGGTGAGCGGAACTTCTCCGGAAAGTCCAGCGCAGCATTGCTGGTGACGGAGAGGCCTCCGGTAACTGTCTTGGATGGATGTCCTTCCCCTGATAGGGGCTACGTTAGGGAAGGTAATCCATGTTCTGTTCTATATAGTCAGTGGCAGTGACTATTCGCCACTAGTGACACCACAGTGGTTAGCCCTATCTAAAAGAATTGTGCCTTGGCCTACTCCCCACAAAGACTGAAGTGTTATATGGGTTTCAACCTGTCTGTGCTGTATGACTATTTATTGAGAAGAATAAATACGAGTTGGACCTTTTCAGTGTGTGGAACTCTGGTTACTAGGAGCAAAAGGGAGTCAATCCGAGGAGAGGATTTGACTCTGGGACACATACACAAAACCCGATAGTTCTGGCCTTCACCTCTACACATTGGAGGACATGGGCCGTGGTGTATCTCATCCCTCCCCCCAGTGTTAACCCCTAGATGAGACAGACAAGACGTGAATGAGAAGGGGTGAGAGGGGTGAGGTCGCTACACGTGGGGGCATCGTGTCCGGGATGTGTATGGTGTCTGAATTTAAACTTTGCTGCCCGGAGGAGTTCAGAGTAGGTCGGCCATATTGGCCAACACGCCACGAGGCAAACCATAGCTGCGCAGTTCGTGGGCGGGGAGAAGAAAAAGCCTGCAAACAAATGCAGAGTGTGGGAGTAGTCTGGCCATGTGGAAGGACAAACGTGGAGATTCCGGCGCGAAGGGGTCAGTGCGCATTGGAGCAGCAAACTGTCAGGATGACTTCAAATACCCTGTGGATTTCTGCTTCTTCCATCACGGAGATGACTTCTTTTGCTGCCCAGATAACGGATACAGGAATAAGACTAAGGCCCCGGGGGCGGTTGGCTCTGTATACCTGCAGAGACATAGAGGCCCTCTGTGTGATCTATCCCGGCTGTTCGGGACTGGTGGTGCAGTTGAAGCCGTTCGGGCGATGTGAGGTCTGCAAAGAGTTCCTCTTCGAGGTGGAGCCATCCACAGAAAGGCCTCGCGCCTTCCACCTCAACTACCTCACAGGAACTGCCACTCCGGAGGGAGAGATCGATGCCTATGCGTTTCCTGCGCGCACTGACCAGGGCGACGTGACAGCCCAAGCGGAGATAAAGAGAGAGAAATCCGAGGATGCTGCCTCGGTCACCACAAGCTCCCTGCTCCCACCGCCGAAGAGGAAAGTTGGCCTGGCGATGGCATCCTGTGGTCGTGGAAGAGCTTCGCCCCGTCGCTTGCCTGGCCTGGATGGATCCGGAGGGAAGAGCCCTGGACATCCCTGTTCTTCACAAGGCCCAGGTGAGCCAGGGGTTGGGACTGTGTCTGTGGTTGGAGGTGTCGGGAGCCCAGAGTCGGTGGAGCCCATTGAGGGGGGTGATTCCGTGTCTACGGGGAATTACCTGCCCGCAGAGTGTTATGACACCTCCGACCTCGAGTCACTATCTGATCCTGATGATGATGGGGAGATAGATGAAATCTTCCACAAGAAGGGATGGGACAAGATGAAGTTACCCGTATCCCCGTATCCCGTGTCTTAAGGGACCCACCTATGTCCATTGGGGATAGTACACCCCAGGTGGAGGCCTCGGAGCCTAGGGAGGAATCTGGTTCCCTGTCTGTGAACCCACTTCTTGAGCCAGTTGCTGTTTCACCTGCTCCTGTTGCGGGAGTGCAACGTGCATCACTGCTGGCTCCTAGGCCCAAATCTACAGAGGTGGTGACTGTACCTTGCCATCCGGAGTCTATTGTTCTACCTGGAGTAGGAGACCGTGCCACAATGCCATCTCTGGCTAGGCTGCAGCGTCTTTTTTGTCAAAAAGTTGCCCGAGAATATGGGTGGGAATACCCATATCTACCCCGAGAATTGCTCTACGAGGTGGAAGTTTTTTGGCAGCGGTGGTACAATGATTTTGTCTGGACTAAGCTGAAAGTACCTCATACACGTCGATACCTCTCATGCTCACCTACAGTCACCAGAAAGTTCAAGGACTGTAAGGCAGAGTGGATGGTGGGAAGGCACATCCATGCGGACAAGGTGGTAATTTGTCGGAAGGATGGAGGGAACATCGAGTACCATGTGGAGGCTTTTGACCAGCACTTAAAGCCTTTGTTCTTGCCGGATCCCAAGTTCTATTTGTAGGAGAAAGAGACTCCTTTCTATTTCTTTTATTGCTGAATTACAGGGACTGTGCTCTAATTTTTATTTTGGGATGTTTTACTCTTTGGAGAAATGGGAGCTGTTGTTATTTTGTTATCCCTCCTTCTCCTCCCATCAAGGAAAATAAATCAGTGACTTTGGGGCTTAGCCAGTATAGGGTCACAGCACAGAGAAGCAGAAGTTCATCTGGATCTCACAAGTGCCTTTACCGCGGCATTGCCACCAGGTGGCGGTGTTGCGTAACGATTGTTTGCTTCACACTCTGCACTATACTTATTGGAGCAAATGGGTTTCTTTACGGATAGACCCATTCCTTCCAAGAAAACACATACATTATGCTAGGATGTGTGTTTCTTTGTTTTTTTTCCCCTCTGCAGGAGATTTCATCTATCAAGGCTGCTGAGAATGGGCTGGTCCTTAGATAGTGAGGAGGGGGAATTTCAATGTGTAAAGTCATTTAAAGTTTTTTTTTTTTTTATACCAAGTTCATTGTTTTATATTCCTGTTTCCCTTTTCCATTTTAGGTCCTGGCACAATTCATGACTAAATTGTTGAGTTTGGTTTTAATGTGTCGTTTGGTCTCTGGGTCACCACTCCTTGGGAGATATGGGTTTGCACCAGACACTGGGGACCAGTGTCAAATCACCAGGGGGAGAGTGTAGTGGGTGTTTGAATTTAGGGGAGACATCTGGGTGGTAGTGTAACCCAGATGCATTGATTGTTAGGGAATCTGAGACCCTTTTATGGTTCTTAGAGGACTCTGGTGGTGTTAGGTTCCCTGCGACCTGCAGGTGGCGCTGTCGCCCTGGGCTTGAGCTGAACACTCACCGCAAGACTGCTTCCCTGTTTGTCCTTTCCTGGTGCTGGTACAGCGGGGCGGGGAACCCGCTGTGACGCAAAGGGAGAGGAGATAAAAGGGGCGGACGCCCTGACCTCGGGGTTCAGCCTGGGTGCTGGCGTACCGGAGTTCCGGGCCCAGGTGCCCTTGACCTGGCCGGAGCGGGAGATGGAGTTCATCTCAGGCACCTTTAGCCTGGGGTGAGGTACTATGGCGGAACGCTGGAGCTCAGTACCTTCGACTAAGTTCCGTCAGGGTGGAGGAATCCGAGGGGGCCCTAACTCCTTGGGTGCCCGTGTCTGAGACAAGGAGGCCGGTGAGCGGAACTTCTCCGCAGAGTCCAGCGCAGCATTGCTGGTGACGGAGAGGCCTCCGGTAACTGTCTTGGACGGATGTCCTTCCCATGATAGGGGTGTTGCCTTATGAGGAATTTTTATGTATAATTTCCTTGTAAACTGGGAATATCTGTAACATATATGTATATATATAATTTAGAGTAGGAAATGTGGGTCTGCAAAGGGTTAAACTGGGCTGACAAGCTGGGCTTGAGGACAATCTAATTACCTGTCCTCTTATTTGAATATGCATGAATGCAGGGTAACAAGAGCTGCGGAGTCTTAGGGTCTGACGAGATAACTTAGTAGTCAACAAGCTAGAAAAGAGATCACATCTGAAACTGGTAGTCTATGCGGCACCGTTTTTATTCTCTAGATAAAGGCGTGTGTATTCTCCCATATTAACACCCATATCCATTTAAGGGGTAATTCTTCCTGGCTAGTTCCATGCATAGCTAAGCGCCCCCTTCAAGGGAAGTTAACGACCTCCGGTTTAATTAATTTATCTTCAAATCCAATTATCACTAAAGAGTGGGCTAGGGTGGGAAATTAATATAACGGCAGGAAGGAGGAGAGAAATAACCGCAACCAATCGTAGCCGCCCTGGGTTAGTCAATGGGAGAGGGCTCCATAAAAGGACCCCCCATCCAGTAGAGAGGGAGAGATGAGAGAACCTGGGCCCAGGATTCATTATAGGTAATTATTAGACCATCTCCGAGCACTTACCCCTTATGCTTACATTTTTCCTATGTTTGTCTGTCTATTTGTAATGTAATGTATATACACGTTGTGTTTGAAACTAATATTTACTCCCTTGCCAAAAAACTGTAAATGTTTGCGGTGTATTAGATAGACTAATAACCTTAATTCTTTAATAAATGCTTGTTATATTGAAGTTATCAAATCTTGTCAAAAAGAACTCTTATTTAAACCATATCAATAATCATTAAATATTAATTGAATATTAAATATTAAATATTAATATTTTAAAAAATCAACAGTTGGCGACCACGAAGATAAGTACAGGACTGAAAGCATTTAATATAACAACAAAATCTGTATATTAGAAATTAAGGTTATTAGGGGGAATTCAAGTTGAGTCAGCTTATCCAATCTATCTAGGGAAAATATAGGTAAATATTTTTGTTTTATTAGTGGGTATTACCTCCAAGGAGAGAATATACACCACAGGTTATTTTTATTTTTTTTGTTTTGCTTTTTTTTTATTATTTTATCCCAAAATCATAACTGATAAAATACTTTGGATGTACCATTATAACCGGTCAATTTAATGGGGAGGAAGTACTGAATGGGAAAATTTTTGTTTTAATAATTGTTGTTTATGAGACACTTAAATAGTGATCCGTGGTTTTGAAAAAAAAAAAGATTTTTTTTTTACAAAGCAAAAACATTTTTGCCTTGATTTGTGTTGTTTTATTGGAAGGACGACACTGAAATCGTGGTCCTTGGTTTTGTGGAGAAAAAGTGTATTTACTTTTTTTGCAATTTATTAATTTTAAATTTTTGTTATTGAATTATTATTATTTTTTTTTTTAAATAATTCTTATCATAAATTTTTGGTAACCTGGCTTAGTTTTAGCCTTTATTTTATTTTAGTTTTGTTTTTATTTTTTTTTGTTTAAATCACAGACACGTGCTTGTGTTCTGGGGTGTGTAGGTTGAAACAGGCTCAATAGGGTTTTTGCTTGTTATTTAATTTGCATGTCCACTAACATTAAAAATAGGACATTGCAAATAACCTACAAGAGATTTTTTTTTTTCTTTACTCTTATTTTAGTTTTTTGGTTTTTATTGTACCTTTTTTTTTTAACTGTGAGAAGTTACAAGCAGTAATATTCTCATTGGTGTCAATTAAAGTACAAGTCTGTGGAAGTCTTGCTACTGAAACCTGAGAAAGATTATTAGGATTTTAAAAGGTGCATTGAACTTTTTTTTTGTTTTTTGTTTTTGTTTTGTTTTTTCTACTGAATTGAGTGTTACAAATAGTAGTGTAAACACTGCCCTGTTGACATTCCTATTATCAGACTACAGGTATTCATTCTAATTGATCCCTGTGGGGCTTCTATTGTCCCTTGGTCTATTGAGTAGGCTCAGACAAGATAGGCTAAATGCTATTGTTAGTATAATTAGTTTTCCCCACTAATCTGAAAGATTGTTGATTGAGAGCTGGAAAATATTGTTTGACTTTTACTACATTTTCTGCAGCTTATTTCATTTGAGTTCCTATTTATTGTTCTTTTTTTTTGCTTCCTTTTCTTTTTTTTCCTTTTACTGTAATCACAAGTGAATTTATAGTATAAGGGAACAATTAATTTAATTTAGCTCACAAATTGTGCATACTATCACAATGGCTGCCATGACCTGTCTAGAAAGTTTTGTAGCAACTTATACTCTTAAACATAAGAGCAATGAATTTGCCTGTGATGCTAAATTATTGGAAGAACAAGCAAAAGCAACCAAAAATAACAAAAAGCTTAAAAGTCTAGCCATAGCAGGCATATTGGCTATGAAGGCTAAAATACAGAAATTGAAAGATATAGTCTATAATCAAAATATTACAATTTCTGAGAGGGAAAAGGAGAATACAGCTTTACAAAGCCAATTACAAACCTTAACTACCCTTAATCAAATAGTTAATGCCTCACAGGAGGAAAATTGTAAAAATTACAAATTGGCCCAAAAAGACGTGGTACAATATAAAAGCATGCTAACTAAAGCTGACACTGAACTGGACCATATAACAAGTGCATACAAAGTGCTAGATCACACACAGGGCATGCAAACAGAGCCACAGTTGCTACAAACAACTTCAATCCTTAAAGGACAGGCTGTGGCTAGCACATGCGAACATAGTAATGCTACGGCACCTACTTGTGCCTATGAAATTGGGGATACTGAGAAATATGAAGAGTATTGGGGAGAGGAAGATATGGATCCTAATTCTACTTTTCCGGTGGCAATGGGAGAAATCGCAGAGCCACAGGAAAATCGAGAATGCACCATGGTCATAGACCCACCAGACAATGGGGACCAGCTATCCACAAATGAGGAGCATGCCAAGTTCCCCATCATGGTTAGGACCCAGATCTCCTCCTCTACTGAAGGAAATCAAACATTTTTGGGGTTTGATAATGAAGGAAATGAGGTGATTTCCAATGTATATCCAATTCAACCGGTAAAAATACTTATGAGTGTGGCTGATTTCATTGACAAAATTAAATCTAGTGAACACATGACTTCATATGCAACCATGACAGATATTTTAACTGATTTTTCTTCCCCAAAGAATCTTTTTCAGTACCTTGACAATTTACTTAAAGCCACATGCGACAAAGAAAAGCATTTGCGGCTATTGGAGGAACTCCTACGGATCCTAGGAAAAACGGAACTGAAGTGTAATCCCATTAAGGCACAATTGTTGCAGGAATTTGTGTCTTCTCTTTGGATTACAGTGACAGCATACGGTAGTAAGATAGTAACTGAGAAGGTAGAAACCAGTCTACAATTACCTCTGTCAGTAAGTATGCCTACTCTCAGATCTTTCCTAGGAATGGTAAATTATTTGCGGCCTTTCATCCCTGATTGTGCCCAAAAGTCTGCACCACTGTATGATTGGTGGAAAAAGGATACCCGATGGCACTGGACTGAGCAACACACCAATCCAGTGCAGGAGCTTAAAGAAGCTTTAGCGCAAGCGCCAGCATTAGCCAACCCAAAGTACCAACTGCCCTTTCACAGTGAGACTGCCATATCAGAGACAACCATGTCAGCGGTTCTGTCACAGGAAAACTATTGGCCTCGGTTGCTCCATGATCGAGACAAACACACAAATAATTCTTCCACTAGGGCCCATGGCCTCCTTTACCAAGGAGTACCACAGGAATGTGATATCATACCACAATCAGTTGCGCAACAATTCTTTAGACCTTTGTCAGCAAAGGAAAATGTCCCTGAAAATGCAGTCCAAATTTTCACAGATGGATCATGTTTTTACGTGGAGGGTTCACCACATGCAGGATTTGGAATATACCTTAACAATCCACATGCAAAGACCCAAACATCAATCTTTCGGTCATGGCAAGTCAAATCAGCACAATTTGCTGAGCTGGCTTCAATTTCTCATGCCCTAGAACTGATGAAAAGGGACCAGGAAATAGTTTTATACTCAGATTCTGCGTGGGTCTGTAATACTATTACAGAAATTCTGCCCTTCTGGCACGCCCACCAGTACATGTCCTCAGATGGGTCTCCACTTAAACATGTATCCCTGTTGAAATTTATTGTAACATTGGTGCAAAAGTTGCCAGTCAAACCATGGGGGTGCAAAGTAAAAGGTAATTTAGGCACTGCCCCATACTGGGAACACAATGAGGTAGCGGATTGTTTGGCCAAACAAGGAGCACAAGGGGGGGAGATCTGGGAAATTCCTTGGAATTTACTGGATTCAGTCTTGTGCCCCAGCGTTTGTGCCCTCACAAAATCCTGCAACTAAAATGTTCTGCTTTCTTCCCTTTTAGAGCCATGAAGTCGAGGTGGATTGTGATCCTGCTCCATCTGATCAGACACACCAAGGGAGAGGAGACTGGAATGCTCATCAGCGTGATCGTTGACCAAGAATCCGGTCTACTACCTAGAGGGGAAATCCATCTTATTACATGTGTCCCCAAAGACTAACACCCCTGCTCCTACAACTGTGCCCAAAAATACAGTTGCAATCCCCTATTATGAACCAACATCCTTGGAATGCCCATCAATGCAAGAGGGACCACCTAGCAGCCTAACGGCAACCTCAATCCCTGTAATATTGTTTAATAACGTTAAGTTCATTCATGTGCCGTTGGTACTTAATTTGTCCCAGTGGAACATGGCCGAATTTGGCTCATGTGCCCGGACAAATGGGTCTGTTTTACTCTTCCTTGCTACTAGATTTGATTGCCTCCCATGCAAGCCGAACTCAGGATCCATTTGCAGAACCAAACCTCCCTCCCCACAGGGGCATTTTCAGATCCAGAAAGTTAAAGGGCTTGGACAGCATACTCGCGTCCATCCCAGGACTTTATGGATCTGGCATGTCAATTTGGAACAGAGCCGATCTGTCAGCAATTCGCAGGCATATCGGAAATTTTTAACAGAAGGAGGGTCGGCAAGTGCTGAAACCAGTTCTGCAGGGAGTTGGGGGGCTTGCAGAGGAGGAAAGGTTTACGGTTTATAACATGAAGCTAGAGAGGATGGTATGGGCAAAGAGGTATAACGCACTGCGTATGGAAAGTAAAAGATATAGACCTTACCCAGTGGTATTGTACTCACACTAATACTAGTGGTGGAATGAATGTACATTCTGGAGACAAGTGCAAACCTGTGCCAGTTTCCACAATTTGAAATATAGGGATAGTGACACCACAACCCAAATAGAGGGCCATTTGCTTTCAAGAAGAGCCAGTCACTGCCCACATACCGTGACCTACTGTACGTATCCTTCACAATGTCGCTGCCCGTGTTCCATCCACAAGATGACTACTTCAACACAATGGCGTCCATACACTCCCTCGGATACCTCGAAAATGACGTGTACAAGGAAAGGTTGCACCTCCCCGAAATGCTCATTCAAGTTCAGGGGCGATGGAAAGCACCACACACTGCCTGCTGCACTGTCAAAGACAATAGATACTTATGCCGCTGTGATGTGTTCGAAATTGACACTCCAGTCTGTGGTCTAAGCAATGACCCAGTTCCTACAGCCAAAGTAGCAAGGGACCCCCAACTGGAAAGTCCACGCCAACCACCTCAAGAAACCAGTCCATGCCAACCACCTCCAGCCAAGTGAGATGTAAGCTAAACTGCCCAGTGAAGTTGTCAAAATGGAGAACACCAAGCACAAGGGTCACCTACCACATGGATGGACTGTACTGTGTCGTTACCAATCACCAGACATTTCTCTATGGGGGTCAGTCGTGTCCAATACCCTATCCAAATTCTTGCTTCATTCCACAGGAGTACACTACTAGTGGGGAAACTGTAGTAACCCCCATACCCGTGTTAACAGAAGATTATATCATTGAGAGTACCCCCGATGTCCCAGATCCTATCACATACATACCCCATGTTGATGTACAAATTGATACTCTGTCAGTAAATCTTCACAATCTGCTTGCAAGGAAGGATACCCATATAATTCAAATTAGTAATGATATGGTGAAAACAGGGAAAGGGTTGAATGAACTTTTACATGATGGGGATTTCAGCTTAGTCACAACTAGGACCTGGGTGGAAATGGGAATAAAAGGTCTTCTCATATTGCAATGTGGGGTACTGATTTTCATGATGGGCATGGTGATATATCTTTGCCGACTTCTAAGATGGCAGAGGGAGAAACGTAACAATTTAATGGAAATTAGACATAAACAATTACTCACGTAAGTGTGGCCTCGTCTTTTCTGTCTCAACGGGCCACAAGGGGTCATCTGTTGCCTTATGAGGAATTTTTATGTATAATTTCCTTGTAAACTGGGAATATCTGTAACATATATGTATAGATATATAATTTAGAGTAGGAAATATGTGGGTCTGCAAAGGGTTAAACTGGGCTGACAAGCTGGGCTTGAGGACAATCTAATTACCTGTCCTCTTATTTGAATATGCATGAATGCAGGGTAACAAGAGCTGCGGAGTCTTAGGGTCTGACGAGATAACTTAGTAGTAGGGTTGTCCCGATACCACTTTTTTAAGACCGAGTACAAGTACCGATACTTTTTTTCAAGTACTCGCCGATACCGATTACCGATACTTTTTTTCAATGTCATGTGACAGTTTGAAAGATGGGGACTGATAGGTGGCACTTATGGGCACGGATCGATGGCACTTATGGGCAGTGATAGGTTTCACTTGGGGGCACTGATAGGTGGCATTTATGGGCACTGATAGATGGCACTTGTGGGCAGTGATAGGTGGCACTTGTGGGCACTGATAGGTGGCACTGATTGCACAGAAAGGTGGCACTTGTGGGCACTTATGGGCACTGATAGGTGGCACTTGTGGGCAGTGATAGGTGGCACTTGTGGGCAGTGATAGGTGGCACTGATTGCACAGAAAGGTGGCACTTGTGGGCAGTGATAGGTGGCACTTGTGGGCAGTGATAGGTGGCACTGATTGCACAGAAAGGTGGCACTTATGGGCACTGATAGGTGGCACTTATGGCACTGATAGGTGGCACTTATGGCACTCGTGGGCACTGATAGATGGCACTGATTGCACTATCAGTGCAATCAGTGGCATCTATCAGTGCCCACAAGTGCCACCTATCAGTGCAATCAGTGCCCATAAGTGCCACCTATCAGTGCAATCAGTGGCATCTACCAGTGCCACCTGATAGGTGGCACTGGTAGATGGCACTGATTCCACTGATAGTACCCACAATTGCTACCTGATAGGTGGCTGGCACTGAAATGCTGCGGGGGGTGAGGGGAAATGACACAGGATTTAAGAAAAAAAAAAACTGCTGCAACGCCCATCTTGGCACACCCTGCACTCGGCTGCAGTAAGCAACAGCAGACATCTTGTTACACCCAGCCCATATAGCTCGGGCTGGGTGTAACAAGATGTCTGCTGCTGCTTACTGCAGCCGAGTGCAGAGTGTACCAAGATGGGCGTGGGGACGTTCAGCCGCTGACGGCGACCGAATGGGACAGCACCGGTCACCGATCCTGATGCGGCTGCGCCCTGAACCCCTGCCAGCTTACCAGGTTCAACTGCAGGTGAGGGACTCGCTCTCCGCCCGCAGACTCCGTCCACCGACTGTGCCCGCCCTCTTCAGCCAGACTCCGCCCGCACTTTCCTCTCCCGCCCTCCCCAGCCACTGACTCCTCCCGCCCTCTCCGGCCAGACTCCGCCCGCACTCCCCCGCCCTCTCTCCTGCCCTCCCCAGCCACTGACTCCTCCCGCCCTCTCCGGCCAGACTCCGCCCGCACTCCCCCGCCCTCTCTCCTGCCCTCCCTAGCCACTGACTCCTCCCACCCTCTCCGGCCACAAAAAAAAAAAAAAGTATCGGGTGAAGCATCGGGAGCATTTGCGCGAGTACAAGTACTCGCGCAAATGCTTGGTATCGGTCCCGATACCGATACTAGTATCGGTATCGGGACAACCCTACTTAGTAGTCAACAAGCTAGAAAAGAGATCACATCTGAAACTGGTAGTCTATGCGGCACCGTTTTTATCCTCTAGATAAAGGCGTGTGTATTCTCCCATATTAACACCCATATCCATTTAAGGGGTAATTCTTCCTGGCTAGTTCCATGCATAGCTAAGCGCCCCCTTCAAGGGAAGTTAACGACCTCCGGTTTAATTAATTTATCTTCAAATCCAATTATCACTAAAGAGTGGGCTAGGGTGGGAAATTAATATAACGGCAGGAAGGAGGAGAGAAATAACCGCAACCAATCGTAGTTGCCCTGGGTTAGTCAATGGGAGAGGGCTCCATAAAAGGACCCCCCCATCCAGTAGAGAGGGAGAGATGAGAGAACCTGGGCCCAGGATTCATTATAGGTAATTATTAAGACCATCTCCCTTATGCTTACATTTTTCCTATGTTTGTCTGTCTATTTGTAATGTAATGTATATACGTTGTGTTTGAAACTAATATTTACTCCCTTGCCAAAAAACTGTAAATGTTTGCGGTGTATTAGATAGACTAATAACCTTAATTCTTTAATAAATGCTTGTTATATTGAAGTTATCAAATCTTGTCAAAAAGAACTCTTATATAAACCATATCAATAATCATTAAATATTAATTGAATATTAAATATTAATATTTTAAAAAATCAACAGGGGCTATGTTAGCAAAGGTAATTCATGTTCTGTTCTATATAGTCAGTGGCAGTGACTATTCGCCACTGGTGACACCACAGTGGTTAGCTCTATCTAAAAGAATTGTGCCTTGGCCTACTCCCCACAAAGACTGAAGTGTTATATGGGTTTCAGTGTT
>CM055126.1:159662193-159852193 GCA_029206835.1 Rana muscosa | reverse complement strand
TAGCGGGGCCCCATCATTACTGACGACAGGTGGTGGGGGGACGGCTATAAGCGAAGAGGGAGTTGAAGAGAGACCAGCGGCGACTGACTTGGTTGCAGAGGGGAGTTTGCTGCAGTACTGCCTATCATTCCATTCAGTACATGACCTGCATCTCCCACTCAGCGACCCCGTCTCACCTGTATGAAGGGGAAGGGTCTGTCCAGTCACATACTGGTATCCCAGGTGATCCCCGCCGTCCACACACAGACATATTGACATAAGATCGCAATTGTGACCCCTGCAACCCCTGATGCTACACCCGTGGTTATAACTCTCCCACACTCTACCCAAAATTAACCACTTACCGTCCACCCTATAGCAGTTTTCCTGCTACAGGGCAGCAGCTTTATGCCGGATCATGTATTCATACGCGACCCAACACTGATGGGTAAGGTACGTGCATAAATTTCTTGTGAAAAAAAAAAGGCACGTGCATATACGCCACCGGCGGCTGGCTTCTGCTGTCATTATACACAGCGGAAACCGATTTGTGGGTGTCGGGTACTTGATATTCGCTGGCACCCGCCGTTCGTCGGGCAGAGAGACAGTACTGTGATCTGCAAACAAGGCAGTTTGCCATTCTGACAGGGGGAAGGGATGGAGTTTGTGTCCCTGCAAAGAAGGTAATAAATTCCACATATTCCCCTGGTAAAAGCACCTCCGACAGTACATCTAAACACTGGCTAAGCACACAATTAACCCTTTGATCGCCCCTGATGTTTATCCCTTCCCAGCCAGTGTCATTAGTACAGTGACCGTGCATATTTTTAGCACTGATCACTGTTTTGGTGTGACTGGTCCCCAAAAAGTGTCAATTAGTGTCGGAATGTCCGCTGCAATATCGCAGTCTTGCTATAAGTCCTGATCGCTGCCATTACTAATAAAAAAAAATCCCATCGTTTTTAGAAACTATAACTTTTGCGCAAACCAATCAATATAACTTAATCGGATTTTTTTTTACCGAAAATTTCCACATTTTGTTATGTTACAACCAAAAACGTAAATGTATTTTATTGGGATTTTATGTGATAGACCAACACAAAGTGGCACATAATTGTGAAGTGAAAGGAAAATAATAAATGGTTTTCAACATTTTTTACAAATAAATATCTGAAAAGTCTGGCATGCATTTGTATTCAGCCACCCCCTGAGTCAATACTTTGTAGAACCACCTTTCACTGCAATTACAGCGGCAAGTCTTTTTGGGGATGTCTCTACCAGCATTGCACATCTAGAGAGTGACATTTTTGCCCATTCTTCTTTGCAAAATACCTCAAGCTCTGTCAAATTGGATGGAGAGCGTCTGAACAGCAATTTTCAAGCTTTGCCACAGATTTTCAATTGGATTTCAGTCTGGACTTTGATTGGGCCATTCTAACACATGAATATGCTTTGATCGAAACCATTCCATTGTAGCTCTGGCTGTATGTTTAGCGTCGTTGTCCTGCTGGAAGGCGAACCTCAGGTGAAGTCTCAAGTCTTTTGCAGACTTTAACAGGTTTTCTTCTATGGTTGCCCTGTATTTGGCTCCATCCATCTTCCCATCAACTCTGACCAACTTCCCTGTCCCTGCTGAAGAAAAGCATCCCCACAACATGATGCTGCCACCACCATGTTTCACGGTGGGTATGGTGTGTTCAGGGTGATGTGCAGTGTTAGTTTTCTGACACTCATAGAGTTTTGCTTTAAGACCAAAAAGTTAAATTTTGGTCTCATCTGACCAAAGTACCTTCTTCCACATGTTTGCCGTGTCCCCCACATGGCTTCTCGCAAACTGCAAATGGGACTTCTTATGGCTTTCTTTTCACAATGGCTTTCTTCTTGCCCCTCTTCCATAAAGGCCAGATTTGTGGAGTGCACGACTAATAGTTGTCCTGTGGACAGATTCTTCCACCTGAGCTGTAGATCTCTACAGCTCCTCCAGAGTTACCATGGACCTCTTGGCTGCTTCTCTGATAAATGCTCTCCTTGCCCTGCCTGTCAGTTTAGGTGGACAGCCATGTCTTGGTAGGTTTGCCGTTGTGCCATTTCTCTTTCCATTTTCGGGTGATGGATTGAACAGTGGATATTTTTTTTTTAAACCTAACCATGCTTTAAACTTCTCCACAACTTTATCCCTGACCCGTCTGGCGTGTTCCTTGGCCTTCATGGTGCTGTTTGTTCACTAAGGTTCTCTAACAAACCTCTGAGGGCTTCCAAGAACAGCTGTATTTATACTGAGATTAAATTACACACAGGTGGACTCTGTTTACCAATTAGGTAACTTCTGAAGGCAATTGGTTCCATTAGATTTTAGTTGGGGGCATCAGAGTAAAGGGGGCTGAATACAAAAGCACGCCACACTTTTCACATATTCATTTGTAAAAAAAATTGAAAACCATTTATCATTTTCCTTCCACAATTATGTGCCCCTTTGTGTTGGTCTGTCACATAAAATCCCAATAAAATACATTTATGTTTTTGGTTGTAATATGACAAAATGTGGAAAGTTTCAAGGGGTATGAATACTTTTTCAAGGCACTATATTGGCTTAAATTTATAAAAGAGATTTTTTTTATTTTTTATTTTCAATTTTGTTATTGGATGTGTTTTATAGCAGAAAGTAAAAATTATTGTTTTTGTTTTTTATTGTCCCATCTTTTTTTGTTTATAGTGAAAAACATAAAAAAAAAATGCAGAGATGATCAAATACCCCAAAAGAAAGCTCTATTAGTGGGGAGGGGGGGTAAAAAACCATAAATTGTATTTGTGTACAGCGTCGTACGGCCCCGCAATTGTCAGTTAAAATAACGCAGTGGCGTATGGCAAAAAATGGCCTGGTCATTAAGAAACCGTACTTTTCAAGTTGTTAGAAATTAGTAAGTTTTTCTTTTAGTTCTACTTTAAAATGGAAAATTTATATCAAATACTTACCGTAATTTTCCTTTCCTGATGGACTCCATGGCAGCCTACGTGTGGGTTAATCCCGCCCCTCATACCTCATAGGACCCTTCTCCCATAAATCTTTGCTCTGGGCCAGAGGCCGTGTTCCATAATTTAGCCTACTCCAGCCACTGGGAGGGAACTCCTGCTGCCATGGAGTCCATCAGGAAAGGAAAATTACGGTAAGTATTTGATATAAATTTTCCGTTTTCCTGACAGACTCCATGGCAGCCTACGTGTGGGAAATAACTAGCCATACACACCCGGGTGGGCAGAGTGCTGGACAAAAGAAAAAAGGTTTAATTGGCCCCATCAACAGACAAGATACGTAAACCACTACGCAGTAGTGTGCCATGAACGTGTTAATTGAAGACCCCAAGGCCACCTTGCAAATAACTTCTGGAGGCACGTGACGTGATGCCGCCCATGATGAAGACACTTCTAGTTGAGTGAGCAGTCACCGCTTCTGGAGGCGCCAAGCCCTTGGCTTTATAGGCCCACTGAATGGCCTGAACAATCCATGCTCCGATAGATCTGGAAGAGGCACGCATTCCCTTATACTTCCTGTGAAAAGAACGAGCAGGTGGTCGGTCTGACGGAAAGAAGCTGTAGCTTCAAGATACTGACTCAGAGCTTTTCCAACATCTAAGGGATAAACACTGGAATCCTCGGTAGATCTGAACGTTGGAAGAGCAATCTCCTGATTGTCATGAAACACAGATGCCACTTTGGGGTTTGAACCCAACATAGGAATTAGAAATGGCTCCTTGCATCCCTGAGAGCTGATTTCAGAGACCCTCTTGGCCGATGTTATAGCCACCAAGAAGGCAACTATTAGAGAGAGTCATTTGACAGAAGATTGATCTTCATGTTCCAACTCTCTACCTAAGAAAAAATCCAGGACAAGGGGAAGATCCCAATTAGAAAAACTTGGCTCTGAGGTCTGAGCCTTATTGCTCCTCTGAAAAACTACTGAGTAAGAGGGTGTCTAGCCCAGGAAACACCCATAAAAGGCAGAGATTACAGCGATTTGGACTCGCAGCGAGCTGACTGACAATGAGAGATCCAATCCTGATTGTAAGAAGCCCAGGATATCATGTATCTTTGGGTTATTGCAAGAACCTGCAGTGGAAGAGGTGTAGTCTGAAAACTTTCCAAATCCTCTGGTAGACCCCGTTGGTGCCTGTTCTTCTGGCATTTAATATTGTGGAGATGGCCCTACTTGGACAGCCTAGGGCCTCCAACCTTCCCCTCTCAAGAACCAGATCATCAGATGTAGATGGGCCGGGCATGGATGTAGAAATGCCCCTTGTGATAGGAGATCTGGTCTGGAGGGTAGAGGAACTGGGTCCCGGAAGCTGAGTTGCATCAGCAGTAGAAACCATGGCTTGTTTGGCCAGTACGGGACTATTGCCACTATCTCTGCTTCTTCCATCCTGAGCCTCGACAAAAAAACGGAGAATGACAGGAACCGGGGGAAAGGCATAGGCCCTGTGGAACCGCCAATGGTCTGTCAGAGCATCTACCCAAAAGCCTGGGGATACCAAGACCTTGTGTAGTATCTCTCTAGTCTGAAGTTGCATGGGGAGGCAAACAAGTCTACTTCCGGAATGACTCCCAGGGACAGGACCCACCTGAAGACTTCGGGGGGGGGGGGGGGGTCCACTCGTTGTCCAGAGAAACTCTCAACAGAAAATCTGCCTGAACGTTCGGGACTCCAGGGAGATAGACAGCTGTCAGGTTGGCCAGGTTTTTCTGGGCCCAGATCATGATGGGCTCTATTTCCTTTGACAGGGAGAGTCTGCGAGTACCCCCCTGTCTCTTGATGTATGCGACTGCCGTTGTGTTGTCCAGTCTTAGGAGGACTGAGTCTCCTGCTGTTAAGTGGTGAAAGGCCTGCAGAGCGCAGAACGCTGCCCGGAGTTCCAGAACATTGGAGACTATCCTGTGAGAGGGAAAATTCCATATGCCTTGGGCTACTTCTGTCAGCCCCTGTTGCTGGCATCTGTAGTGATGGTGACCCAAGACACAGGTGCGATGGAGTGACAATTGAGGAGGTTCCTCTGTTGTAGCCACCAAGGAAAGCTCTCCCGCATGGATGAGGTTATTTGGATAAAGTGATCCCGAAGCCCTGGATTATACTGCTGGAGGAAACCCTTCTGGAAGGGCCGCATTTTTCCACTGAGCCCACTTTACCATGGGTGTTGTTGCCACCATGGTGCCAATGATCTTTAGGCATTGAGAGGCTTGGAGATGAGGACGACATTGCAAGCCAAACTCTGTCCCGGATCATTGGGATTTTTCCAGGGGTAACAAGATGGTGCTCTTGATAGCGTTGAAGTGTGCCCCGAGGAATACCAGGGACTGCGTAGGATCCAGATGGCTCTTTTCCAGATTCAGAAGCCAACCAAACTCAAGTAGAGTGGATATGACCTGGGATCTGTGGATTAGCAACTGCTCCTTGTCCCGAGACAACAGCAGGTCGTCTAGATAGTGATACAGACGGATACCTCTGGTCCTGATCAGAGCCACGACAGCCAACAAGTTTTGAAAACACACGAGGCGATGTTGTAAGCCCGAAGGGGAGACAGGTGAACTGCAGACGGATTTGATCGACAGCAAAGCGAATGTATTTCTGGAATTCTGACGCTATCGGAACATGGAAGAAGGCGTCCTTCAGGTCTATAGAGACAAGCCAATCGCCTGGTTGGATTGCTTGACTGATCATGAGTAGTGTCTCCATCTTGAACTTCTCCTTCTAGATAAAAGAATTCAAGTGGGTTAGGTTTATAACTGGCCTCCAGGAGACGTTTTTCTTCAACACCATGAAGAGGGGCGAGTAGACCCCTTAAAACCTTTTGTCATCTGGAACTGGAATTGCAGCGCCCTGAGCCACAAGAGAGACAGGAGAATTCGCTTTTTCTCTTCCGAGAGAGGCAAGGATGCCGACTCGCTCTGTTTTAGGCAGGTGCAATATCATAAAGACTTAGGGGATTCTTGTCCACCGGAAGATGCCCCTTTTGAAAACTTCTGGCCTGAAGGCTGTTTTTTCTTCCAGGTCTTCTTGAACTCACGGCCAGGCCTATAGTAGCAAGAATTCCTTGCTCGATCTGAACTTTGCCTGGGCTGTGTTCTCTTCTGGTTTAGCAGACGGCGATCCTGGGGAAGGAACCCTGACTTGCCCCCTGTGGCATGGGTGATGGCACTGTCCGATATGTTCCCAAAGAGGGACGAACCCCAAATAGAATCCTGCACCATGCCTGCTTGGAGGCAGGGTCAGCTACCCATGGGCGCAGCCACAAGGCACGCTTAGCCGTGACAGATGTCAGCATGATCCGAGCCACCAGGCGAATTATGTCTAGGGAAGCCCCACGAGAAAAGCCAACGTCAACCTTAGCCCATGAATAGGTGAGCTCCTGGCCAGTTCTTCCGAGATGCTCCTCAGAGAAGCATCTACGTCGTCTGCCCAGACTTCCATCGCTTTAGAAAGGGCTGCGAGAGCTAGAGCTGGTTTGCAGGTCATACCCGCTGTAATGTAGATCTGCTTGAGGTCGGTATAAATTTTCCACTCCAGGCAATCCCTAAAGGAAACAGTATCCTCCAATGGGAGTGTGACATGCCTCACCATCCTCATTAGGGCTGAGTCAATGAGAGGAGCCGACTCCAGGTGTTTTACATCCTTGCTTTTAAATGGGTACATTTTTGATACCTTCATTAACAGGCAATTCTTCCTTTCAACACCACCCCATTTGTCGGTAATTATTGCGCTAAGTTCACCCAAAAAGGAGAAATTAGGGTGTTCTTTTTTGAGGTGTTTAAAATATTTCCTCTGTTTGGAGGGTGCCTCCACTGGCTCTTCCATCTCAAAGCTTCTTTGACAGCTTTTGACCAGCTGTGGTACTAGGGCAAATTCAAAACCTGCACCAGGGTCATCTACCTCCACCTCACTGTCTGAGGCTTCAATTGAGGAATGGCTCGGCTGTGAAGGGCCTGGAGCCTTGAGATCATCCCTAATAGGGACTGACATAGTGTCGCCAGCAGGGTTGTGGGTATGACCAGAATCCCCTTTACTCAGGGACTTATGGACCACCTTTCTGACCAGTGCTTCCACTTGTTGGTCTCCACCCTCTCTTTCTTATGCGACTTTAGAAAAGCATCGCTTGCAGAGCGATTTGCCTTCAGGAACCTGGGCCCCGCATACCCAGCAGGCTTTCCTCACAGAGCGGCTGGAGTGGCGGTGAGAGTGACGCCCAGAGGTGGTTTTAGACTCCTATCTGTGGTACCTAGATCTGAAGGAAGATCTGACGCCTAGACCTTGAAGAGGAGTGACAACGTTGAGACCTAGGACGGTCTTTGCCGTGCTTTGGTGTTCAGACCTAGAAGAGCTGAGTGAAAAAGAAAGGGTTATGAGCTCCTGAATGAGTGAACCCAAGCATCACAGGTAGAAAATAAATAAATCCTACCTGCAGCGCAAGGGTTGGCCACAAGAGGGCGGTGACAGATCCATGGCAAGGCAGTTTGAAAGTGAAATGAATCATTAAAGCCTTATGAGAAACAGGCATGAGAGAGCACATAACAAAACATAGCCAGCACCCAGGGAGCCTGCAGCAAACAATTTACCTTGTAAACCAGAGCCCAGTGCCTGGGTAAATACCGCATAAGCCTGCAAGTCATCCCAAGTAATAGCTGCTTTGACAGCTATTTAAATCTGCCACCGTTAACGATGTCACCGCCCCATAGCGGTTGCCATCCGGTGGCAGCCAATCGCATTCGCGACCGCCGCCGCCATTTTGGCGAAACTGCGCCTGCACGAACCAAGCACAGAATCTTCGTTCGCGGCTTGCGGATGCGCAGCGACTTCCTGAAACGGCGAGCTGGAACGCAGCTGCGCTCCAGCCGCCGTGGCCACTCACTGGAGCTTGATAGAAAATAAGGAGACACACAAAACACAGAGATACTGCTGCCATATAAAAGGAATATCTTTGTACATTACCACCACCACGGCACGATCCGGACCAGAACCTGGGACTGGGGAGCTGTTCGCTCGACCCACCGCACGATCGGGCGTTTACAAAGCCTCCCGCTAATAGCTGGGACGTTTGGCCATATTGCCGCTTGCCTGCCAATGGCCAGGTTAGTAAGCTCTTCATGGTATCACATCATATCGCCCATGTCCACCTGCTAATAGCTAGGTTTGCTGGACTGCAGAGAGGATCACCGCTAACCACCAACGTATCGCCGTGCACACCGCCAGGCCTGGATTACAGAAAAACTTCATGAAAAGGTAAGACTATATCTTGGTCCTAGGAGGAGGACAAAAAAAGGAACACGGCCTCTGGCCCAGAGCAAAGATTTATGGGAGAAGGGTCCTATGAGGTATGAGGGGCGGGATTAACCCACACGTAGGCTGCCATGGAGTCTGTCAGGAAATAATAATTAACAAAACAATCCTATAGCCTAAGGAGCTTGTCTCTGCCACCAAAATAGAACTGGCTGCTGTGAAAAAGAAGAAAAAAAATCTCAAACACAATCCACAACAGACTGAGTGCACATCCCGGCTACAAACAGCAGAGGGCGAAGTCTTGGTTTACAGCTTCCGGTCTGCAGCCGTGCGCTCTCTATGATAGCTTCCGTTCAGAGGCAGAAGAGCGGCGCTTGCGCAGTGAGGGCGGCCGTCTCCTAGCAACCAGAAGAGCGACTGTTGCAACTCAAAGATGGTGAGTGGTGTTGTCGTCTCCGTTGTGTCGGTGGGACGGCGCTGTGATTGGAGAGGAGCCCGAGGCTTGTACCGGGCCCCACCAGGAGTGGAGTGGGGGAGGGGAGGAGGGAGCTTTGAGCTGCTCCCATTTTCTCTTGTTATTATCATTATAAATGGTGTGAGATGAGGAGAGATCTTCATGTCATTGTTTTTGACCAGTAAAAAGACAAATGGGGAGCAATGAAAGCTGAACTCCCAGGAAAGGGAAGGGCACTGCAAGGGTTAAATGTGTGTTTATGTCTATGGAACCAGGGAAGAGGTCACTTACCTTCTCCGCAGGCTCCTCTGTACCCTCCCCCCATCCTCTTCTGGTGGTCTAACATCCTTGGATGTCATCAAGACCAATGCAGGGCCCATAGCCCAGAGGGACAGTCCACTGGTGGAGGAGGGGCTCATTCACACTATGCTCGGGCACATAGGATACAATTCATTTCTATGTGTGCCTCTCATACCTCCGATATATAATGTGCGCTGCAGAAAGATCCAACATGTCCGCCTGTCCCAGCAATGCAGCTCATCACACTGCTGTACAGAGGCATGGAGGAGATGTCACTTCACATAAAGTTTAATGAAAAAGGTAGCGCCTCCCCGTTTTACTGACCCCATGATGGAGGTCACACCGGGCACTTTGCCGCCATCGCAGTCTTTGTTTGACCTGCAGTTGCCACGATGGAGATGCACATGCGGTCAGTTATAACACCCGACATTACACCAGGAGAACGCACTCCACATGCGTTCCGGATACGTTTCTGCATGCACTTTTTTAATGCGTTCCCGTGTGTTTTTCATGCATTCCAGATTCTGTCTTTTCTTCTTTTTTCCTTTGTTTTTTCTTTCCACTGTACTGTGATCCCGTGTATTTTTCATGCATTCCGGTGTATTTTTCATGCGTTTGAGGGCTGGTTCACACTAGGGATGAGCTCAGGCGTGTTCACATTGAACACATGCAGAGCCCCCCGCTAAGGAAGTCGGCACCGCCGTAACCGCGCTGAGCTAATCACAGGCAGGGAGACATTGTCCCGATGCTCGGCTGCAGAGATCGGTAAATGTCTCCCTGCCTGTGATTAGCGCAGCGCGTGGTTCCAGCGATGCCGACTTCCTTGGCGGGCTCTGCATGTGTTCAATGCGAACACGCCTGAGCTCATCCCTAGTTCACACCACAAAAAACACTCCAGATGCGTTTCTGAATGCGTGTTTTTGGTGCGGTTGATGCGTTTCTAGATGCTTTTTTTTTTTTTTTTCACTGTACTGGAGTCCGGTGTGTTTTTGATGCTTTCAAATGCATTGCGTTTTTGATGCATTTTACTGCATTCCAGTACAGTCCCGTGTAGGAAAAATGCAGCATGTTCTACTTTTTTATTTTTTTTCTCTGGAACTGAAGCACTGGTGTGAACTATACCATTAGAAGCCATATAACCTACCTTCCATGCATTTTTGATGCAGAAAAAAACCCCACTGGACTGCATGTGGTGTGAACTGGCCCTTAGACCCCTTTCCCACTGGAGGTGTTTTTGCGCTAAAAATAGCATCTGAAAAATATCTCTTGATGCTCCCCAGTGTGAAAGCCAGAATGCCTTCATACGGGCGCTGCGCTGGCAGTCCTGCAAGCAGCATCTTTGTGGCGGTGGAGGAGCGGTGTATACACCGCTCCTCCACCACCCCTGCCATATCAATGAATGAGCACCGCACTTTTCGAGCACATTTAACTCTCTCTTTGGCCGCTAACGGGGGTTAAAAGTGCCCCGCTAGCAGCCGAATAGTGTCGCTAAAACTAGCGGTGCTTTACCGCTAAGACCCCTATCACACTGAGCCGCCCATAGCGTCGGCGGTAAAGCGCTGCTATTTTTTACCGCTGACACTATGGGCGCATTTGCGGCGCATTTCGGCCGCTAGTGGGGCACTTTTAACCCTCGCTAGCGGCCGAGAAAGGGTTAAAAACGTCCGCAATGCGCTGCTGAAGCAGCAGTAGCACATTGCGGGCGGTATAGCCGTGCTGTCCCATTGATTTCAATGGGCAGGAGAGGTGGAGGAGCGGCAAACACACCGCTCCAAAGATGCGGCTAGCAGGACTTTTTTTTACCCTCGGGCTTTCACACTGGAGACAATGGAGCAGCATTTTGAGGGCGGATTGCAGACGCTATTTTTAACGCTATAGTGCCTGCAATACGCCCTCAGTGTGAAAGGGCTCTTAAAGTGGAACTAAACGATTTAACAGTTTCAGAAAACAGTTGCATTCCTGGAATTCGGGGATTGCTGTCACATTTGCTTGTGTTCCCAACCAAACTATTAAACAATCCAATGGCTGGTGTCATAACTGATCACATGTGCAGCATCATGGCAGTTGAAGATTAAACAGAGGCCAAGATGGCAGCTTCCTTGGCTGAAAACGATAGGGGGGTTTACTTCCACTTTAACAGTTTCATGTGCTGAGAATGTAACTGTCACATTGGTCGTGCGTTTAACCAAAACTGTCAAACCATAAAATGTCTGATGTCATACCTGATCACATGGGCAGCACCATGGCAGTTGTAGATCAAACAGAGGTCACGACGGCAGCTTCCTTGGCTGAAAACCATTGGAGGGTTTAGTTCCACATTAAAGGGGACCCTATGCATTAAGGTGAAAAAACACCTTGCAGTCACCGCCCCCCCCCCCGTTTTATTTACCTGAGCCCCGAATCTCCATTGGCACATCCCCACCGTCCCTCTCTCCACAAGTTCCCAGCTCTTGATTGAATAGATTGATAGGAGCGCAGCCATTGGCTCCCACTGCTGTCAATCAAATCCAATGACTGTGGACGCAAATGCTGGACCCGGGAGCGCACCCGCAAGGTAAACCCCCCCCCCTGGTAGAGCGCTACTCCTAGGGGGTTATCTAATGCGGGGAGGAGCCGCAAAAGCCGCCGTGGGACCCCAGAAGACGAGGTTCGGGGCCACTCTGTACAAAACGAGCAGCACAGTGGAGGGAAGTTTGATATGTTTGTTATTTAAAAAAAAAAAAAACGATCCTTTACAACCACTTTAACCACTTCCCGCCCGCCGTATGCAGAATGACGGCCGGGAAGTGGTTCTGTTATCCTGACTGGGCGTCATATGACGTCCAGCAGGATAACATGCTGGCATGCAGTCTGACACACCACATCTCCGATCGTGGTAAGATGCCTCTGACAGAGGCTTCTTACCACGTAATCAGCTGTGGCCAATCACAGCTGATCACAGCGTGAACCAGGAAGTGACGGTAAACAGCATTCCTCGGTTCACACTGACAGGGAGAGACGATCGGCAGCTCTCCCTGTCAGAGGGGGGGTCTGTGCTGATAATCAGCACATTGATTATCAGCACAGCCCCCATCAATTGTAAAAATAGGCTGCCAATCAGTGCCCCATCATAACCCCCTGCCAGTACCCAATAAAGTGCCAATCTGTGCCCACCACAGTGCTAATCAGAGCCCACCACAGTGCCCATTACAGTGGCAATCGGTGCCCAGCAGTAACACCTGTCAGTGCCGCCTGTCAGTGCCCATCAATTCTACATATCAGTGCCCGTCAGTGAAGGGGAAAACAAAATTTTATGACAGAAACTAAGAAAAAACTTTTTTTTTATCAAAAATGTCAGTATTTTTTAGTTTGTTTAGCAAAAAATAAAAAGAAAGCTCTATTTGTGGGAAGAAAATTAGCTTAGCTGCAGCTTTGATCAAAGTTGAATAATGCCCCTGCTTTTTTTTTTTTTTTTTTTACTATGTATGGATGTATGGAAATTCAGGAAATTTCTCTTTACTTCCTGTCCTAAACTCAACAGGAAGTGGGAGGATATAATCCTTCTAATGTGAGGGATATCCCCTTACAGACAGCTGTCATGGAAACAAGTGTCCCCATTCAAAGATTTCTCCTCTATTCTTGTTATGGTGACAACTTCTACATTTTAGATGTAACCTTACTTTCATTCTGGGTGACATTGGTGATAAGAACAATATGAAAGGGTGAATGTCACTTGACAGTGGTTGTAACCCCTAACCACCCTATCCTAATGGTGTAGGACTTTTGTCCGAAGGGCGTTGGCCATGAACTTGTATTGCATACAAACGGCAAAGAATTGTTGGCCAACGAACACGAAACTACGTGGTTTTTCAGCTCTTTAGCACCACCTTTTGGGCAGCTTCTGCTAATGTTGTGTTATGGTGAGCATTGCTTCCTAGCATGCGTGGTTGTACTTTTGGAGTTTTGTCCGACGGATAATCCCATAACACACATTTGTTCGCAGACAATTTTAACCACTTCAGCCCCGGACCATTTTGTTGCTAAAGGACCAGGCCCCTTATTGCGATTCGGCACTGCGTCACTTTAACTGACAATTGCGCGGTTGTGTGACGTGGCTCCCAAACAAAATTGACATCCTTTTTCCCACAAATAGAGCTTTCTTTTGGTGCTATTTGATCACCTCTGCGGGTTTTTAATTTTTTGCGCTATAAACAAAAATAGAGCGACAATTTTGAAAAAAAAATACATTTTTTACTTTTTGCTATAATAAATATCACCAAAAAATATATAAAAAAAAAAAACAACATTTTTTTTTCCTCAGTTGAGGCCGATACGTATTCTTCTACATATTTTTGGTAAAAAAAAATCGCAATAAGCGTATAGTGATTGGTTTGCGCAAAAGTTATAGCATCTACAAAATAGGGGATAGTTTTATGGCATTTTTATTAATTTTCTTTTTTTTACTACTAATGGCGGCGATCTGCGTTTTTTAAATTTTTTATCGTGACTGCGACATTATGGCGGACACATTGGACACTTTTGACACATTTTGGGACCATTGTCATAAATATAAATATGCACTGATTACTGTGAAAATGACACTGGCAGTGAAGTGTTTAACCTCTAGGTGGCGCTGTAGGGGTTAAGTGTGCCCTAGTGAGTGATTCTTACTGTAGGGGGGCGTGGCTTGGTGTGTGACGTCACTGATCGTCGTTCCCTATGACAGGGAATAGACGATCAGTGACATGCCACCGGCGGCAATCGGGTCCGCAGGTCCCGCGGGCGTGGTCATGGAGCTTCGGACCGGGTCGCGAGCGCGACCCACGGCTGGGATCTTAAAGGGGACGTACCTGTACGCCCTTGTGCCCAGCCGTGCCATTCTGTCGATGTGTTTTCCGACAACAGCCTGTCATCACACAATTCCCGTCAGATAATCCGATCGTGTGTACCAGGCTTAAGGCACCAGTGATACAATGCTGAGATTGCTCTGAGCCCTATTTATTGTTCTGTATTGTTCACAACTTTCAGTTACATTCAGGTGACTCAAGCAGCCATATATATGTGTGTGCATGTGGGGTCACTATGATGCCAGTATCAGTTCCTTGTTCATTAAGGGTCAGTATAGTACCAATATCTGTTTTCCTGCTCATACTGTTACCATGGTGACTCTATATCTGTTTTCCTGTTCATATAGGGTCACTATGGCCCCAGTATCAGTTTTCCTGTTCATATAGGATCACTATGGTACCAGTATCAGCTTTCCTGTTCATATAGGGTCACTATGGTACCAGTATCAGCTTTCCTGTTCATATAGGGTCACTATGGTACCAGTATCAGTTTTCCTGTTCATATAGGGTCACTATGGCCCCAGTATCAGTTTTCCTGTTCATATAGGGTCACTATGGCCCCAGTATCAGTTTTCCTGTTCATATAGGGTCACTATGGTACCAGTATCAGTTTTCCTGTTCATATAGGGTCACTATGGTACCAGTATCAGCTTTCCTGTTCATATAGGGTCACTATGGTACCAGTATCAACTTTCCTGTTCATATAGGGTCACTATGGTACCAGTATCAGCTTTCCTGTTCATATAGGGTCACTATGGCCCCAGTATCAGTTTCCCTGTTCATATAGGGTCACTATGGCCCCAGTATCAGTTTTCCTGTTCATATAGGGTCACTATGGTACCAGTATCAGTTTTCCTGTTCATATAGGGTCACTATGGTACCAGTATCAGCTTTCCTGTTCATATAGGGTCACTATGGTATCAGTTTGCATGTTCATATAGAGTATCTATGGCCCCAGTACCAGTTTTCCTGGTCATATATGGTCACTATGGTACCAGTGTCACTTTTCCTGTTCTTATAGGGTATCCTATGGAATCAGTAGGCTTTCCATAGCAGCATTAACATTCCATGTCACCAGAAGCTGTAATGTCTGTGCATATAGACTTGTCCTGGCAGAAGTTTTGTCTGTGTATATAGGGCCTCTGTGTCACCAGTAGCAGTTCCGGCTGGTCCCTATGGCATTGGTAATATGTTGTCTGTGCATAGAGGGCCCCACGACAACCAGCAAATTGTGAAAAGAGCGCTGTTTGATTTTTAAAGAAAAAGGTTAAAAAAAATTAATTTCTGTGCACATAAAATTGATCTAAAAATAAATTGACAAACCTACATTTTTTTTTTTTTTTTCTTTACTTTTTTTTTTTTTTTTTCTTTCAGGCCAAAGCAACAACCATTAAAGACGCCTTAGCCAAATGGGTAAGAATTTCTTCCTTTAAAAAAAAAAAAAAAAAAAAAACCCTAATAGAGCATTGATTACTGGTCACAGTGTAGGCTATTTAGTGTTCCCTGCTGTGCAGATGTCTGTATGATGCTGGTGAACATATTGTACAATTATAAGTACATTGGAAGCAGATGTTTATAGGAGAATCTGAAGTGGATCTTTCAGTTACAAGTCTGCATGACTAAATTGCTGACATGTCACAATAACCGTATACCTTTTACAAATTATCAGTATATTTTATCAATAAAGTATATTTATATTTAAACCTAATCGCTAAAATCTCAGATAATCTTTTACATGGTCGTGTAATTCTGAAAATCAGTTTCAATGTTGTTAAAGCTACAGCTTTCATTCAAATAATGACGGTGATTCCCCATGATGATCTTTGTTCAGACTCTTCCTGTTATAGGGCGTCAATATTTTTGTAGTTTTCCATACTGACTGGTCTTCTGAGTGATTCCGTTTCTTTACAGAAGTAGTTTACATGCTGAGGTGTAGGGGGTGATGCGGCTGTGGGAACATTTTTCTTTTTATTTGCTCTCCTATTTTTTGGGCAGTCCTGGAGGTTTGATACAGTATCTTTTGTAATAATTTTATATACAGTAAATAAAATTTTTTTGCATTAAAGATTTCCTTTTTTGGGGGGGGGGGGGGGGGGTGATCTGTCCTAAACGTTTCTAAAAATAAAATGCCTTCTAGAATGTTCTAACGCTGTCTCCAAGTTAGTTGTGCTTTACCTTTTATCATTGAAAAAGCAGTCCTTATGCTCCAGGAAAATTACTGCTTATGCCCCGTACACGCAATCCGAAAATCGGTTGAAAAAAAAAAAAATACCGCTTTCGCCGCGTTCGTACGATAATCGGAACATTTGTACAGAGCTTTCAAGAACCGATCATGACATTTCATCCGATATTATTTTATCGGACATAAAAAAAAAATTCTCCTACGATGCCAGATCGTACAATTTTCATTCATTTAATCAGTATAGTTGTCGTCCGAAAATACAATACAAATACACTACAACACATGACATCACTTCCGATTTTTTTTATTTTTATTTTTTTTCCTGTTATACGAGAATTTTTGTGACTTTAGTAACCTATTCAATTTCTACTTGGGCAATCTGTCATCCAATTTTTCGATTGTGTGTACGGGGCATAAGGCTGGGATGATGTCATTAGACTGCCACAGGTAGGAGGAAGCATTTCCTTAGTCTCAGAATGTAACATAGTAATCTTGTAGCCAATCACAAGGTGAGAGGCTGCAGTAAGGGGCTGGTCTACAGTATGTCAGGCATTTCTGAGCATAGCCATGATTTGCCCAGTCACCAGGATTTACTTGATTGCATTTTCTCTCAGCCGGTGTTCTGACGAGAAATGCCCCCTGTCGAATAATGCCCGCCCTGTACTGCACATGCGCAACCGAAAGCTGCCGAACATTGGAATACGATTCCGATGCTCGTGCAAGTCTGCAAGGGGCGGACTTATTCATGATGGGCCCGTGTGAGGGGCGGATAGCAACGGAAGGGGGCATATTCAGTAATGATGGATAAGATGGGGGTGGAATTTGACACGAAACTTAAACACATCTAATATTTTTGCTATTCTTCCTATACGTGTTAAGGGCAACACGTGTAGGAAGAATAGCAGAGATATATTTGTTTAGGAAATGTGTTTGAGTTTCGTGACAAATTCCGCCCCCATCTTAACAGCACTGCCGATCATTACAAAATACGCCCCCTTCTGTTGCCATCCGCCCCTCACACGCTGCCATCATGAATACATCCACCCCTTACATGCTGCCATCAGGAATACATCCGCCTCTTGCAGAGTTGCACGAGCATTGGGAGCGTGTGGCACAATGTCATTTTTTGTGCGCAGGGGCCGTGAACAGCTGATCCTAAATTACGATGTTCGGACACTTTCGGCGGCTCCGTGCTGCGCAGTACAGGGCGGGCATTATTCTACGGGGGGCATTTCTCGTCACAACACCGGCATCTCAGTCCAGGAAGAAGATGCTGACCCTGGATAATGTCTAAGAAAAAACAAACCATGTACTGTGTGATGTGCTGAAACATGCATCACACCGCTGCCTGCTGCCAGGTCACTGCAGCCGGAATGGATAGCTGTTGTGGTTTAGTGTGCTGCAACTGTCTGGGCTGTATGAACGGGTCCATAAAGTAAGTTAAAAATTAACAGACTTATGCCCCGTACACACGGTCGGATTTTCCAACAGCGAAAGTCCGATGTGAGCTTTTTGGTCGGAAATTCCGACCGTGTGTAGGCTCCATCAGACTTTTGCTATCGGAATTTCCACCAGCAAAAGATTGAGAGCAGGTTCTCAATTTTTCCGACGGGAAAAATTCTGATCATCTGTAGCAATTCCGACGCACAAAATTCCGACGCATGTTTGAAAACAATTCAACGCATGCTCGGAAGCATTGAACTTAATTTTCTCGGCTCGTCGTAGTGTTGTACGTCACCGCGTTCTTGACGGTCGAAAGTTCAGAGAACTTTTGTGTGACCGTGTGTATGCAAGCCAAGCTTGAGCGGAATTCCGTCTGAAAAAGCATCCAAGGTTTTTCCAACGGAAAATCCGACCGTGTGGACGCGGCATAAGTGGCCAGATCACTGGTTAAATATAGGGAAAAAAAAGTCTAAACAAATAAAATGAATGCAGCCACCGCATCTAAGAATTGATGAGCTGCCATTTAGTAAATGTTTGTTTTTGTGTTTAATACCACTTTAAAGCCCATTTTTGTTCTATTCAAAATAAGCAGGATTTTTTTTTTTTGGATAAGTTTTTTTATTCTGAATTTGTATGATTCATACATTATAAAAGGCATGATGACCTATGTATTGAATATGCTGTCCAATTCTGGTCACCAGTCCTCAGGAAGGATGTGCTGGAAAAATTATAATGAAAAATGCTAAAAACAATCATGGAATACAAAACACGATTAAACAGCTGCTCAAAAGGCGCAATGCATAATGTACTGATGCAAATCAGAGACAAAAAGTATATATACATGCGACCAACCCTACATGTTACGGAAAAACATAAAAGGCATATAGTTCTGATTATGGTAGGTACGCTTCCTTCTTCAGGGCTTTGAGGCGAGTTTGCTGTTACATTTCTATAGGAAAAAAGTACATGTGTAAATAATAGAAAGATCAAGTAATATTTATTACCCCCAACCAAAAGGGGAAATAAGAAAAAAGCATGGAAAAAAAGAGAAAAAATAAAGGGAAAGAAAAAAGGGAAAAAAGAAAAGGAGAAAAATAGAGAGAGGGGGGAAAAAGAAAAAAATATAAATAAAAAAAAAAAAAGAGAGGAAGAAAAGAAAAGGGATGGCAGACGTGTGTCACAATAAAACATTTCAAGTACTTACAAATCTTGTGTTCCTCAAAGCTGTCCCGGATCCAGGAAGACACATAAGAGACCAAGAAGATGTTGACTTAAAGGGAGTGAAGCATGGGGGAATGCACGATGTGCAATCACTTATTTCCCGGCAAGGCAATTGGACTCTTTGGGATGCATTGTTGTTGGGTTCCTTTGAAACACAGTGAGAAAAAAAAGCTCTGTGAGAAATCTCTCTGAAGACTGTGTCAGTGGCTGGACATAGCTTAGACCCACTGTCTGGAAGCAGTAAAGTCAGGGCTCACGAGAGTCAAAAAACAAACAAGGCAGAATAAGGGACCTGGTGAACAAAAATAAATAACAAAAAATAATGAATGACAGAAAATTGATTAAGTCCCGGTTCACACAGGGGCGACTCGTCAGGCGACTCGGTCGCCTGACGAGTCGCGTCCCACGCTGTTCAATGGAAACGCTCTAATAGGAGCGACTCAGGTCGCTCCGACTTAGAAAAAGGTTCCTGTACTACTTTTTGGGGGCGACCCAAGGCGACCTGCATTGACTTCTATACAGAAGTCTTTATGCAAATCGCCTCGGCGGGCGTCTCAAGTTGTCTTGAGATCGCGGCGCGGATGTCGCCCCCGAAGTCGTGCCGCCCCTGTGTGAATGGGGCCTAAAGTATAAGATGAAAGTTCTCCATAAAGTACATAGGTAAGGAAGGAAAAGTAGCGTCTGCCTTACCTCAGCAGAGTGCCTGTCTCAAATGGATCACTTGGGCTGTGCAGCAACAATGAGCTGCACCTGCCCCAATTAAATACCTATGGGATTGGTTTAGCTTTAATAGCTAATCCATAACGTTGGCATCTTAGTCCAACTTGGAATAGGAAAAAGATACGGTCCATCTGCAGGTAATCAGCCGCCCAAACAGATTGATTGGGTTAGGCTGATGGCTCCGATCCGCCTTGGTGTTTACGCTCCCCGGCCTAAAGCAATGTCCGGTGTCACTGCGTCGCTGTGCGCAGTGACATCGGACATCAACGGAGGCCGTCGGCACAGGAAGGGATGCGGCGATCTGGATGGCAGATGAAAAACAAAACCACCGTGCATGCGTTGGACAAAACCGACTTATGGGCATGAGACCGCAATCCACAAAAGGAAGCCTCCAGTCCAATTGAGCAAAGAGGCTTACCCGTGCCGGGGAGATCCGACAAACCACCACATTCAGGGATTATAGAGGCTAAAGCCAGCTGAGATCAAAGGGAAAGACTTTGTTAGGAACGTAAACAGGAAAAAAAAGTAAAAGAGGATTCGACCTCTGTATACAGCTAGTGTACCCGATCCGGGACCAACATCCAAGTGCATCACATATCGTATTCTATAAGACAAAGGAAATGTATATAAATATATTGGACATACAAAGTATACAGTTCAAGAGATAATAATATTGAGCAAAAATCATCAGACCATGCAAGGAATGATGATACACAAAGTTAATAGTCAGACCATAGATAGAAAAAATAAATCAATAAGTTGGATACATTCACTCCCTTTAAGTCAACATCTTCTTGGTCTCTCATGTGTCTTCCTGGATCCGGGACAGCATCCATCTGTACCAATATTGTGCACCATGTATCTTTAAGGAACACATGATTTGTAAGTACTTGAAATGTTTTATTGTGACACACATGTCTGCCTTCCTTTTCTTTTCTTCTTCTCTCTCTTCTCTTTTTTTTTTTTTTCCCCCTTTTGCTTTTTCCCTCTTTAGCCTCGTACACACGGCCGAGATTCTCGTCGAAAAAAACATGTCGTTTTTTTCGACGAGATTCTTGGACAAGAAACTTGTCCCGGCCGAGTGTACAGACGCTCGATTCAAAGAACCCGCGGTTCTTTGAATGGAGCGTACGCGGTGACGTCATCGACTACGACGAGCATGCGCTCGTCACATTCGATGCCGTCGCCGCCATCTTGGTATACCCTATCTATGCCTAGGAAGCTACCGCGCATGCGTCAAATTCATTTCGAACATGCGCGGGCTTCCCGGAGGACAGGTAAGTGTACACACACTCACTTTTCTCGTCGAGAAACATGCCGACGAGCAGGTTCTCTATTTTCTCGTCGAGATTACTTGTCGGTTTTCTTGACGAGAAACCATACACACGAACAAATTTCTCGGCAAGACATCTCTGCCAGCAAGTTTCTTGCTGGTTCTTGCTGAGAAACTCGGTCGTGTGTACGAGGTCTATCTCTCTATTTTTCTCTTTTTTTTTTTTTTTTTCTTTTTTCCCTTTTTTTTTTTTTCTTTCCCTTTTCTCCTTTTTATTTCCTTCCCTTTATTTTCTTTCTCCTTTTTTTTTTTTTCCATCTTTTTTCTTATTTCCCCTTTTGGTTGGGGGTAATAAATATTACTTGATCTTTCTATTATTTACACATATACTTTTTTCCTATAGAAATGTAACAGCAAACTCGCCTCAAACCCCTGAAGAAGGAAGCGTACCTACCATAATCGGAACTATATGCCTTTTATGTTTTTCCGTAACATGTAGGGTTTGTCGCATGTATGTATACTTTTTGTCTCTGATTTGCATCAGTACATTATGCATTGCGCCTTCTGAGCAGCTGTTTAATCGTGTTTTGTATTCCATGATTGTTTTTAGCATTTTTCCATTATAATTTTTTCTCGTTTTTCATATTAAACAATATTTATACTATTTCCATTGTGTTATCCTGAATTGGCTTCCTGCCCATACAATCCCCTTGGGGCCTCCATTTTCTCTTCCAGGTTGAACTGGATGGACTGATGTCTTTATTCAACCTCATCAACTATACATTCCCAATCACATAAAATATGTTTGTTTTTTTCCTGTCCAGGAAGAAAAGACCGGACAGAAAGCACCTGAAGCAAAGGAGGTTAAGTTGTATGCACAGGTCCCACCCATTGAAAAGATGGATGCATCTTTGTCAACATTGGTCAATTGCGAGTAAGAATATCAGTTTCTTTGCACTAGTAGCTCATTTCATCAAGCCTGGGAAATTCACCCACAGTTCTTACCAGCTAGTTATGACATTTATTTACCTTAAAATACAATTTATTTTGGTGTATACAATGCCATATTAAACAATGCAAAAGTCGCTAAAGCGCCATTATTTCTTATTTATGTGATTACACAACAGGAAGCCATGTTGTTAGGTCTCATAAAGACAACACTACACATACGTGCACAATGAATGATTTTCAGTGGTTTAGAACAACTCATGGAATGGACTGAGATGGATATCTTCATCTGTAGGAGTGAAGACGTCCATCTCTGCCCCTTCCATGAGTTGTTCTAAACCACTGAAAATCATTCACTGTGCACGTATGTGTAGTGTTGTCTTTATGAGACATAACATCATGATCAGTGAGGTAATACTGTACTACTAAACACTAACATTTGAGGGAAATAAGGCTGCGCTTCTATTTTGTGTACTCTAAAGCTCTGCTCTTATCAATAAAGTGCTAAATAAGATTTCCAAAGTGTCACTGCGCCTGTGTTTTTCCCTGTACCTGGAGGAGAGCAGGGTTCATAGTCTAACAATAGGGGGCCATTAAAGGGACCACAGAAGAAAGACATGACCCAAGTTCAACACAAAAATAACAGTGTGAATGTGTCTTATCCCATATCTACCCAAACAGTATAAGGGGGTAAAAAAGAAAAAAGAAAGGGGGGGGGGGTTAGGGAAGACTAGAGAACAAGAAGAAGGGGAATGGTTTTTAACCATTGAGAGCTTTTTGACCTTTTTATATTACATAAGGTCCATAGGGGTCATGTTTTGAGCACAGAGGTTCATAAGATTTTTTCTGGTCGGAGCACAGTTTTGATTAGAAGTGGAACACAATTGAATGTCCAGTTTCAGGTGGAGCAGAGTTGAAATTTCATATTCTTAACACCCTTTTGGGTAGTAGTGGATGAAGTAATAAATGATCAATTATAGTGGGCGAAGGAGCGCCGCCCCCTCTCTCCTGCACCCGTCAATCTCCAATAGATAGATTCATGCATTGCATGAATCTATCTATTGTCGCCGCTGCCGCCCACTATTCAGGTGTCCAGCCCCCTGTTGAGCGCCGGCCATCTAAATTACAGCGGCAGGTGTGTTTTGGAAGTGCCTGATTAGATCCATAGGCTCTAATAGGCTTCCTGATTAGAGCCTGTGGGCTCTAATAGGCTTCCAAATTTTTAAACAGCGGGCGCACTGCTGTGCGTTCCCTGTTTAAACAGTGCTGTGTTAGGGAATCGCCTCCCTAACACTGACCAGCCTCTCAGCCAATTGAGTGCACCGCACCGGGTCTGGTTACCGGTCACCTGATGTCACCAGATTGGCTGAAGCGACAAGCAATGTGATTGGACGCCTATCAGGCGTCCAATCATAGCAGAGATGACATCGAGGATGGGAGAAGACATCAAGGACTCTGAGGGAGCGTGGAGGAGGACAGCGATGACCCGAGAAAGGTAAGTGGCGGGAGGGGGCAAACTGGCGGCGTTTGATGGGTGCAAACTGGCGGCAATTAATGGGTCCATGGTTCATCTTCATTACAGTAAATCCTTTCTTTCTTTAACAAGGTACACAATTCAGAATGAAACTAGTATAATATCCTCTTTTAATTGTTAGCAGAAATCATAGTTCATACTCGGTAACTCTCCATAGGATTGAATTGGGGTGTATAATGTGTTGGCAATAACATAATTTTTTGAATGGTGTCATTGAATGAGCCCATATTTCGCGCACAACTGACTTGGCATCAGGAGTTAAATAGATACCTTTACCTCTTGGAACATGTTTCAGCATCTGCAGCCTCTCCCCTCCGATTTCCCCCCCCCCCCCCGTGACAACAACATCAGCTGGGGGATCCTCTCCCTGCACCCGCTGTCACAACTTGAGAATATTCATTCACAGTTTCCTGTGAATAAATGCCTACAAGTACCATCAGCCGCTTGCAGTTCTCAGTGAGCTGACAGGGCATTTTACCTGCAAAAAAAGTTTTTTCTTTTTTTAAAGATGAACCTATCCTTTAAAAATTAGCAAGTCATCAGGTCTGTATTTAACATATTGTCACTCGTGAGCCAGTGCCTAGGGTAAGAAGGGGCAGCATCCAGTCTCAGAATGAACTATTTGTGATGACATTTTGTCCTATCATTATTTTTTCTCTCCTGGCCACCTCTGGGCATTTGTGACAACCTATAGGGGGGGAAGGGGTGCAGGGGATACTGAGAAGAGGCAGAAGACTCTTTATAGTTCAATACATTTTAAACCATCTCTCCTTTCTCTTGTTTGGTGGTCTGAACAGATAAAAGGTAAATTGGCATGTGAAGTAATCTCCATGCTGTCTTCAATAGCTTATTCTAACAGTTTTTTTGCCACAATGATCACATGACACATACAAAAGGTTGTCATCATTCAAGTGTGCCTAGGGGCATATAGTATCTAAATAGAGCTTGCAAGTCTTTATATATGTTTTTGTGTTTCTCTCTTTAGGAAATTATCTCTTTCAACCAACTGCATTGAAAAGATAGCTAACCTAAATGGTCTGAGTAAGTGAAACATTTCCACTTGTTACACCAGTTTTAATAATTTCAATGTTTTGAAACACTGTAGTTGTATGCTTCAGCTGATCTATGTTTTAATTTATCATTTGATTTTGAATGAACTCACTGCAAGCTTCAGCAAGCAATAAGCATATTTTTTTTTCTGCAGTTGGATACATTGTAGGGATCCCTAAATACATGCACCCAGTAAGCTCTGGGTAATTAATAATTTTATATAGTGGTAATGTAAGCAATCAGGGGTCTGAAAACCATGCACAAAAGACCATAAGCGCACAAAACAGAGCACAATAGTCCTAGCATAAAGCCGGCTACACACGGGCCGAATGTCGGGAGGCATAAGCCGGTTAAAAATAAAACGGCCGACATTCGGCCTGTTGAACGTACATGCTGAAAAACCAGCAGCCGACCGACTACCGATCAGCGATCTCAGCCAATGGCAGAGAGCTCTTATTGAAGTGTTCTAGCAGGGGGAGGGGGGGGGGCGCGCAGGTTGTAGGAAAAAATTAAACTTGCAGGCTATGTTCACACTGGGGCAGGGGGCCGCTAGCGGGGCGCTTTTAAACCCCGCTAGTGGCCGAATAAAGGGTTAAAAGCGCTCGCAGGTGCTTTGGCAGCGGTGCCCATTTGATTTCAATGGTCAGGGGCAGTGGAGGAGCGGTGTATACGCCGCTCCCGCACCGCTGGAAAGATGCTGCTTGCAGGTTTTTTTCTAACGTCCTGCAAGCGCACTGCCCTAGTGTAAAAGCACTCTGACTCTCACACTGAGGCTGCAGGGGAGGCATTTTTCAGGCGCTATTTTTAGCCCAAGAGCGCCTGAAAAATGCCCCAGTGTAAAAGGTTTCATAGTGTGTGCCCGGCTTAAGCATAGTATCTTCAACTGGATAATCAATTATCAGGTGCAAGCAGGAACGGACACTTTATAAGGGCAGCAGCCAGGTTGCAGATCCCCGATTTTAAGATAAGGGATGTCTCCCAAACATGAAGAAAGAAGAGAAAACAAAAAAAGGTGCAGCTAAGTGCAGTATTGTGAAATTGTAATCAGTAATAAAGCTTAAAAAATGGCCACTCACATTTTATATGCACGGCAGAGCACATAAAGGAATCGCATGTGGAGATGCCACACTGCTTCTCATGCAACATGAAGTTCAGTTTAGCAAGTCCGCAGGAGGATACCACTGTCATAGGGTCCTTCCCGCTTTTGGAAACCTGACTGGCTCAGGAAAGCCCCATTACGTCATCCAATCAAAGGAACACGCCCACTGGTGTTTCCTTTGATTGGATGATGTCACTGGCTTTCCTGAGTCTGAACTTCAGGCAGCTTGAGAAGCAGTGTGGCATCTCCACATGTGATTCCTTTATGTGCTCTGTCCTGCATATGTATGAGTGTCCATTTGTTAACCTTATTTACTGATAATTTTTTTTAGAATACTGCACTTAGCTGCGCCCTTTTTTGTTTTCTTTCTTGTTTATTGGGAATGTTGTAAAAGTTCTAAATTTTCCACTGTTGTGTATATGTATCTACATTTCATATCTTGTTGCTTATAAAAGCCTTCTCTTTCAGAAAATCTAAGAATATTGTCTTTGGGAAGGAATAACATAAAGAATTTGAATGGACTGGTAAGACTTTCCTGGCTTGCACCTGCTTTCATTTACAGAGATCCTTTAAATCTTTAGCCAATGTACAGCCTTCTCTGTTGATCACACTGCAGCAACTCTCATATATCTACATACCACACTAGAAGCTCACATTGTGCAATAGAAGCAGCCTATTCCAAAAATAGCAGCTGTATCGCTTCTTGGGCAGATGACGTCCAGCATCAGCTAGCCCCTTCCTCCCCAGCCTGTCAATGGCCTGTCCCTTTTTAGGTACAGTATATAGATAGCTGCGCTGTCATTTACAGCGGCCCTGTGTAACACATATAAGACTTCCCTCAACCTACTGTTCTTGTAACAACTCAAAAATGTTGGCTTTCCCATTTCTCTCTGTACCAAAGACAAGTCTCTTCTGGACCAAAAGTGAGGGCCAATCTCACCAGTGGAGAAACAGACTGTGTCCACATTCTATCCAAAGCTAAAAGAAAATGACTTGGCCTCACATACACTTTAAGCTACTCTATTTATACTTCACATATACTTTAAAGTAATACTAAACCTACAATGCTTAATTTCCTTTTATCCCTTCTATGTATCTATAAAGATCATGCCACTGTATTTAATTTAATATAAAAAAAAAAAAGTACCCATTTAATCCTCACTGTTCAGCAGTCACATGACATTTCCCAGGTCTTTCCTGTCCTCAGATCTGAGGGAGGAGTTTCTAGTACAAGGATGTCGGGACTATGAATCTGTATCACATGACATAAAACAAAAAACAAAAAAACAAACGCTTTCAGTATAGAGAATCAACATTTATAATCAATAGCTACAAAGTGCTTTATTTTTAAATTTCTTCTTCTTCTTTTTTTTATTTTTTTTGAACCCCCATGAATGCATATGCATGAAGCAGCTGGGCATTAAGACTCACCCGTCCTGTCGGCACATATATGCATTACAGTGGCGGGAAGAGGTTAAAAGAACCAAAATGCAATGCGTGCAGCGAGTGGTGCCCCTTTGTGGGCCAAAATTAGGTTCTGGTAAAGGAATGCTATTTCTCATTTATTTAGCATTTTTAACAGGAATTGTGAAACGCAGCTAATAATTAGTGACATGTACTGGCCACCTGACAAGTAGTTGCCATGAGCAGCACAAGATGACTGAGCACCATGTGTGTGTTATGGGACCACTTTTTGTGAACTGTGACCTGTCTGGATCTGAACCCTCTACCTCTGCTGCATCTGACAGTAGCTATTCTTGCTGAGCCACCTGAGATGCCAGGCAGCATCCTGTCTGATTCTTTAGATATTCTTGCCTTGTTTCTGGTGAACTTCGAACTTCTTGCTCAGCTCACAAGCTTCCTATTTAAGCCATGCCTTTGCACTTCCCGTTTGCCAGATTATTGTGCTCTCTTCAGCCAATATCTTCCTCTTTTGCTTACCTGCAGCTGTCCTTACCTCCACTACTACTCATTGCTGACCTTTTGGCTTGTTTCTTGGCTATGTTTCCTCTTGATACCAACCTGCAACCACTTGTTGCCAACCTTTGCCTGCTACTGGACCCCTGTTTGCTCACTTCCTGGTGGGGTGATTTTGAGGACTGTGACCTGGTACCAACGTGGAGTAAACCCCATCTCCATCATCAGGAGCTCTGGTGAATACTGGTTCGTGCTTAGACCCTGCACCTTAGGTGAGCCTGTGTCATTTGCCAGGGTGACCTGTTCTTATACTTATCCAGCTTGTTAGTGGGAGCCTCTCTACTGCTATAGCTACTGGTCTCTGAGCCTAACACCTGACTGTGACAATGCCTCCCTATCCTAGGCAGTTTCATGCCCCCTTTACATCTTCCTCCTATGTAATTATGTCTTTAATCCACATTGCACAGGGCCATTTTCCTAATTGTACCTGAAACTGTCTCTGTGTTATTGCATCTTCCTGATCTCCTCTATTCATACACCTACACATTATATACTTGCAGGAAGCAGTTGGAGAAACCCTCGAAGAGCTATGGATTTCATACAATTTAATTGAAAAATTAAAAGGAATTCATGTAATGAAAAAGCTGAAAGTACTCTACATGTCCAACAATACAGTGAAAGACTGGGGTAAGTGAATTCAGAATATGGGAAGGTGAACATGCTGGATAGATTTCAGTTATTTGATCTCAAATGTCCAAGATATATTTTTTAATTTAATCGCGTCTTTTGTTGGGGTTCTGTATTTTACTGACGAGAAGTCAGGAGAATAGCCAAGTATCTGTGCAGCAGTCTATTATGATAATAGGTGATGCCTCAACAGGCATAGAGAAAAAATCAAATCTATATGTATGTATGCTGACAATTAAAGAATGAAAATCCATTTTTTTTTTTTTTAAGACTCCACTGGGTGGTGTTTTTTTTATTTATTTTAATTTTATTTTTTATAGTGTACATAGGACAGAAAATGGAAAACAACCTGGAAATTTTGTTGCTCTTTAGAAAAACATAGGTTACCTTTTTTTTTTTTTTTTTTTTTTAGGAATTTAAACTAGGCTTCTCCATTATACATGCTTCTAATTAGCTAGTAGTAATTACTTACATTCAACTGGACTTTGTTATAGAGCAAGTCCAGGTGAATCTGACTAGCTACTACTAACTGTACCATGATCTGGATGAATGAGAACCTTCGCAGACATACTATATGCTTCTCATTGCTTTTAGTACAGTTGTAGTTGACTCCAGACTACATCTTAATAGAGGATAAACAAGTAAATGTGTAGAGCAGTGTTTCTCAACTCCAGTCCTCAAGGCGCCCCAACAGGTCATGTTTTCAGGATTTCCCTCAGATGAAACAGCTGTAGGAATTACTAAAGCAGTTAAACTGATCAAATAACCTGTGCAAAACAATAGAGAGCCTGAAAACATGACCTGTTGGGGCGCCTTGAGGACTGGAGTTGAGAAACACTGGTGTAGAGGGCTCCAGACTTTAACAGTCTTGGGGAAGAAATTACTATAGTTGATCAGAAAGTTTTGTTTTCCAAAAAGCCTAATTCAAATGTCAACCTATTGTACAACACATAGTATAAGGTGCGCAACAATTTTTTGTTAAAATTTTTTCAGGTTAGGCCGGGTTCACATATGTGTGGCCATGGTTCTCAGCATGGGGTTTGGTGCGTTCACGTCCGAATTTTTGCCTGAACCAGACCCAAGCACACACAGGAACCTTTTGGAATGTGGACTGCGGCCTCCCTGGACCTGTGTGAACCGGCTCCATTAAGAGTCGGTCACACTTGCATGTCATGCGGAAAAATCTGCATTAAAATCGCACACGTGTAAATCCGGCCTAAAACCATTTATTGATCGCACCCAATTGCACATGCGTGTTCAAAGCACACTAACCAAACCCTCACTGTATTACTTTGTGGTGTGCTGGTAAAAAAGTGAAGTGTGTTCTTTCATGGACGCACGATTTACAGCTCAGTACACACGGGCCGATTGTCGCGTGGCATCAGCCGATTCAATAGAAACCGGCCGATATTCAGCCCGTGTGTACTGGAGTCAGGCTGGCTTCTATCGCAGGGGCATGACCAATGGCTCAGAGCGCTGAGCGTAGTTTTCTGGCGGTGGGCGCGCAGGGGAGATTGCTGTACTAGCGTTGAATATAGTTAGTACAGTGGCTCCTCCTGAGCTGTCAGTTTTTTCCGTTCAGCCCTTCTGGGTTGAATGGAAAAAAAAACACTAGTCTGTACAAAGCTTAACTGCGAATGGGCCAAATTGTAGCTAATTGATTTGATGTGTACATTCAATTTCCTAGCTGGCAAATGTATTTTTGTTCCTTTCAGGGGAATTTTCCAAACTGGCTGATCTGCCATGTTTGGAGGACCTGGTGTTTGTGGGGAATCCTCTAGAGGAAAAACACACACTGGAGGGAAATTGGGTGGAGGAGGCAACAAAACGTCTTCCTAAGCTGAAGAAACTGGATGGTGAGTATTAAAGTAGAACTATAGGCACAGTTGGTTTTTTTTTTTTAATCTTCTTTTTTTTTTTTTTGGCTCACGTAAAGGAGGGTTATAACCCCTGTCAAATTTATTTTTGCCATCGGTGTCCCATTGTGGAGATTTCTCTTCACTTCCTGTCTCATAGCCAAATGGGAAGTAAGAGGAAATCTCTGCAAATTAAGAGAATTCTTTGGGGACCCCCAAGTCACCAGAGTCATTAGTTTGCCCATTGGAAGATTTCTCCTCTATTACTTTTTTGGAAACAACCCAAAATTTGGGATTTTCTTTTACTTTCATTTTCAATTATAATGGTAAACAGGACATATAGAAAGGGTGAATCTTTGTAAAGGGAGCACAGACAGCAATAAAAACTGACAGGCGTTCTAAACACTCTGGACGCTATCCAAAACTGAAGAAAAAAATGTTGGCTTTGGTTATAGTTTAACACTGCAATAAATCATTCCAAATGAAAACCAAAAATTCTGCACCGAATCCTTTAGTTTCATAGTGATACGCACCACAATAATGCTAAAATGGCCTCTTTTTTAACTTGGGAGTAATAGCAGTGGACTGCAACTGCTTAGGAGCAAGCTCATCAGGTTAACACTAGAGCATCACAGAATTACGGTCTCGGCAACCGAGGGCTTAGTAGCTGCTAAGGCTGTGGGTAGAGCAGATACAGAAACTGTGGGAGAAGGTGCAGGAGCATGCTGTTATGACCACTGTGGTCAGAGTCAGCAAATAACTTGGTGATTTGGGTCATAAAGTCTTCCATGACATTAGTAAAAACGTCAGCCGAAAGGGCAGAGGAATTAGCTACACGCACTGGAGTCAGAGGACTGTGATTTAAGAAATAGACTCTAGAATTCCAGGCTGCAGATAGTGCCACCATCAGGAGGCACACTGCAAACCACAGAGACATTTTTAGAAGGCGGGTTAGGGGCACCTATAACAGCAAGACTGTTAAACAGAGGGAATGTCTAGAATCAGACATGTTGCAATTGCGTAACAGTAAGCCAACTTAAGACTTCAAATATGAGGCAAGGCCACAAGTACTCACAAACCCAAACAGCGGGTAGCCGGTGAGAATCAGATGGCGAGAGATGACCAAACCCACTGAAGATGGGAAACTGGAATAGATGGAAGTTCCACATGGCTCTTTACAAGCAGGAGCAGCAGCAGGGAGATGCTTCCTTAATGCTGTATAGTGGGAAAGAGAGTGCAAAACTTCAGCCAGCAGCTGTCGGTGCTCAGTCTCACACTGTTAACTATTTCTGCAATGCAAACCAATGGGAAAGGAAGAATTTTTTTTTTAAGCACCCAGTGACCTACTGTATGTACTTGAGGTAGCTGCTGTTGTGACAGGGCAAGTGCTGAGGCAATGCCAGTGGCCGTGGACCTGAAAAACACTCTGCAGCTGACTTGTTGCCAGAAATCCTATGCAAAACACAGCTCCGAAGTTCATTTCTAGGCTATGCACGATATGTCCGATCCAGGAGTGGCACACCAAGATTCAGAATGATGGTTTTATAGGATAGCTGTAATTGAAGTGGCTAGCTCTAGAAGTGATGAAGGAAAGTATGTTGATTGAAAATTTCTTGAAGAGTAAGAAAAAATATTGCTTAGTGCCCTTTCACACGTGCGGACCGTATGTCCGTTTTTTTTCATCCATCCGTTTACAGGTGAAAAAGGGACATACATGTATCCCTATGGGATAGCGGATGAACATCCGCTGACACCCAATCTCATCAGTCTCCGCTATGCTCCGTTTCTGCAGATGGAGGAAAATCCTATTTTTCCATCCGTCTGCAGAGCGGATTGGATGAAGACGGACAGTGTGCAGGGACCGCCCTGTCATCTACCGGCTCAGCGGGGATCAACGGAGCGATCCCCGCTGAGCAAGCGGATATGAAAGGAATGAGAAAGGGCCCTAACAGAAAAATAGGTTAGTCTTCTGCACAGCAGAGCTGAAGAGAATCCTTCCTCCTAAGGCGCTAGAAAAAAAAAACAAGACCTGCTGGTAGCAGGAGGGATGATCCTGGGCTGCTCTACAATTATCTTTTTGTCTGCCCGTGTCCAATGCTCCGTCTAGGTGGATTGTATTAACCCTAAGGTAAAAGACATCTTGTGTCCCTCAATGGATGAGGAAAAAAAAAGTGTTTTATTTTTTTAAATCGTTTGTTACACAGTGCTTTGGCATACAAACGTCATTTAGTTAGTGCCAGTTCACACAGGGGTGGCTTCAAAGCCGCCCCGTACAGTGCTACTTCAGCGCAGCTTGCAAAAGTCAATGCAAGCCATTCTGAAGTCGCCCCAAAGTAGTACAGGAACCTTTTTTCTATGTCGAAGAGACTTGAGTCGCTCCTATTAGATAAGTTCCATTGCAATGCATGGAGCATGACTTGTCAGGCGGCTAAGTCGCCTAACAGGTCGCCCCTGTGTGAACCGGTACTTAGGGTTTACATCTCCTTGAAGCATACTAGGTCACAATTTGCACATTTATAATTGAATTGGTCACAGCTTTAATCGGATTGTAGTGTTGTTTCATTGTGTGGTCAGTATTCAAAATAATTTCTCTGCTTTGTGTAATTAGAAGGAATGTAACATAATAGATTATCACTGTTGCCTATTGTATTCGTTTTGTTTTTAATACAGTCACACACAGGGCTGCTGTTAGAAATCACAGGGCCCCGTACAGCCTACCTGACAGGGCCCCCCTAAAAAAATATCCAAACAATATTTTTGCTAACAATACACCACAAAAATCATTATTAGCATACACAAACACAACAAAACTTATAAACCTACAGGGGAACAGGAGGGTACAGTGTGGGGGGAGGGGGCAGGATGGCACAGTCCAGGGGGGGGGGCGCAGGAGGGTACAGTACAGGGGGCACAGTAGGAGAGGGGCAGGAAAGTACAGTATGGGGCAGGAGGGCGCAGGAAGGTACAGTATGGTGGGGTTAGGAGGGTACAGTACAGGGGGAGGGTAAGTGGACATAGTACAGGGGGCAAGAGGGTACAGTATAGAACAGTAATGTAGAATACAGATATGGTCTTCTGAAGCAATAAGTATAAGAAATAAGAAATGCCCATAGTATGAGAAAAGTAAATGGGCTGTTTGGCAGGGAGGGGAGAGGGAGTGATCTCCAGTGGCTAGTAAGGCTGGGTTCACACTGATACGACACTACAGTCATACAACTTTCATCCTACTTTGCTCTGCGACATCAGTCCTACATTGATCCTACATTGGTCCAACATCCATCCGACTTTCATGAACAGGATACAACTTTGATCCGACTTTGTGCTAGTCTGACTTGTCCTTTGACCAATCAAAACAATCCCAGGGTGAGATAAATTCCTTTTACTGCTGCTGTAATCACCATGTCGGATGTCAAATGTCGGACGGTTAGGACAAGGATCCTACTTTGATCCGACTTCAATGATATTCAATGGGCTGAAGTAGGATCAAAGTCAGACAGAAGTAGTACAGGGAGCATTTTTAATGTCGGACTGACTTGTGTCGGACCAGTTAAGACGGCTCTCATAGGGAAACATTGATTTTCACACGTCATGCGACATGAGCTCCTAATGTCGGAGCGTTTGTCGGACAAGTGTGAACCAGGCCTGAAGAGACCGTGTGCAGGGTGGGGGATTCCTGCCATTTGTAGATCCCGGGACACACACATGTGTGAAGTGAAAGAGTCTGCAGAGGAAAAGACAGGGAAGGGAGGGGTGAGTGACCGAGTGAGAGATAACAACCATCTGAGAGGAGCAGTGTGACAGGCAAAGATGAATGGATCTGTGTGAGGAGGATGACAGGGAGCAGGACGGCCCGGATAGTGGCCGGGGAGGAAGATGCCAGGGAAGGAGAGAGAGCATTGCAGACATCAGAGAGACCGATAACAGAACTGACCTATACTACTAGCAAAAGAGACAGCCAAAGTGAGGAGAACTGTTACCACTGCCCGAAACTGCGGGGAGGAAACTTCAAAGGCCCCCACATGCACCTAGGACCCCTGGGCAGTTCGCAGAAGTGCCTGTGCATTAAGACAGGCAAGCCCTCCCCCGCTCTGTGTCCTGACAAATCCCCCTGCTTTCAGGGAGAGGAAAACAGGCAGTGCTGGGGGAAGACCAGGCACCTATGGGAGGGTCATATGTGGCCCAAACAGGGACTCAGATCGGTGCGCTGTGACAGTTACAGAAACGATGCCGTGTATTTCCCCCTCCAGCAGCTGAAAGCCGACAGGAGGGAGAGAGACCCACACGGCATTGCTTGTGTAACTGTCACAGCGCACCGATCTGCCTCCCTGTCCGGGCCCCCATGTGTGCTCGGGCCCCCTACTGGAGGGCTGGTGGTCCCCCCCTATCAGCGGCCCTGGTCACACAGTTTCTGTAGTGCAGAAAGCAAAGAGGATGCACACAGTTCAGTGACCCATATTAAACTTACTACCCCATCATTGTATAGCCTTATAACCAAGCCCCACTTTCTTATCTACATATTTATTGTCTTACCTGCATATGACATAAATACAGCCTTCTAACCCTTTCTTCTATCTTGCTGTTTTCAGGAAATCCAGTCATTAAACAAGAAGATGAGGAGGGAGATGATTCGTAATCTTTTTTTTTTTTTCCTTTTTAAATTATTTAAACTGTTCCAACACAGAAATGCTTTTATAAACATTTTTGTATATTTAAAACTTTTTTTGAATAGTTTTACTTTTTTATGTTTTAAATTATCAATGGCATTATTTTAAGTGTGACCTCTTTATCTGGAGGAATCAGTCTCAGCATACGATAAGAAATGGTTCTATTATCTTTATCAAAGGCAACTACAGAGAGGCGTGAATAAGCACAAGGGGACATGATCATTCCATAGGGTGTTAAAATGTATATGATGTATCCATTCCTAATATTGTAGCTTAATCTAACCACGGGGAGGCATGACCTCTTTACTTTTGTACTTTACCAATCACCAGCCTATTACTTCAATGTAGGCTTCTCCTATGCTAATCCTTGTTAACTGATAATCTTGAAATTGGTTCCGTACTAAAATAGTTGCCATCCTTGTATATGCTGAGTGAAGCACATTCAGGGTAAGTCCACCTAGTACAGATATTTCAGCATTGTATGGGAGGCACTGCATTATCAACAGTGAGATGTATTACCACTTGCATTCCCAGTTCTACTCCTCCTGCTGTCATTGATATCCAGAGTAATTCAGTTATTTTCCTTTTTTTTTTTTTTCCTTATTATTTGAATAAAGTCGAGCCACCAGCCGCTGAGACCTGATTACGACTGTAGTTGGTAAGCAAAGCCCTGGTCTGCAGAGCTTCCACTGACCGACCATGAGAGATATAAGAAGCTAGTGATGGAATAATTCCTCTGTCATCTACTTTGGAATGAAATATCTGGCTTAGGTGGACTTACACTTTAAGGATATATTTAAAGTGCACAAACATTTTATATTCCTTGTAGAAGTATATAGAGTCATATGCTAGAGTTTAATACTACAGAGTTTAAGATTATTTTTTTTGAGACAGAAATGTGAGAAAAGGTATTCCCAGTCATGTGAGCAGTAGCTTTGAATATCAGGTATGTTATTTTTGTATTTATAGCTAGTACTAATTGCATTTATTCTACAAAGGAGGTTTGGGTGGAGGACACATTGGAAGAGTGTGTGATAAAGCCTAATTTACATGGCTGATTGTATTCATATTAGTCACAGATATTGACCGACAAGTTGTCAGTGTTATCCCATTCATTTACATTGCACTCACCGAAGATAGTAAATTGTCAGTTATTGCACAGTTGCTTCTGACTGCGAGATTAAAAAAAATCACCTGCTTATCTTTTAAAATTTAAAAGGGGAAGTGCAATGTATTTTTAGGGAAGCACCTATTTTGCATTGTAACTTATATAGTATATACCTTAATAAACCATTTGATGTGGTTGGTACTTTTTTTTTTTAAATGGCTTTCAAGTCCGTATTTGCAGCTGATTGTACTAAATGTCAAAATTTACAGAACAGCCACTAGATAGAGCACTGCATTCCTCTACTATAGTCAATCAAACCTCCCCACGCAGCAAATGTTGAGATTTTAGCCACATAGGGAGTGCATTTTTATCAGTGAGTTGCCTAAGGGTCCTTTCACACGGGGCGGATCCGTGCAGATACGCCCCGTGAAGCTCCGCTTGCTCAGCGGGGATCGCTCAGTTGATCCCCGCTGAGCCGACGGATGACTGGGCGGTCCCCGCACACTGTGCAGGGACCGCCCTGTCAGAGCGCCGCTCTCCTCTATGGGGAATCGGATGACGACGGACCGTAGAGTCCGTTGTCATCCGATCCGCTCTGCCGACGGAAGGAAAAATAGGGTTTTCCTCCGTCACACTTTGGCGGAGCGGAGCGGATGTCAGCGGAGATGTCTCCGCTGACATCCGTGCCTCCATAGGGGTGCATGGAGGATCCGTTTCAGGTCCGCCTAAAAAACTGACCGGCGGACCTGAACGGACCTCCGTGTGAAAGGGGCCTTACTCATCTTTGCATTGAGAGATGAAACGGTAGGATCAAATTTCTTTTACAATAATTACACATCGAATTTCAATCCATGTATGAGCTATCTGGTTTTACACAAGCCAATCTATTGATCGACTTGTGTACAAACAGCCTGTCAGGTTTTTCCAGAACGATCGGTTATAGCCGGCAACACCGATCATTGTATTCTGCCCACGGGGGAAGTGATTTCCCCATCATCCCTTTAATCCAAGACACACATTAATTACACAGGTTCTGTGGCTGATTAAGGTGGTAATTAAACTCACTTGGTGCCTTATCTGCATTAAATAATAATAATAATCAGCCTCAGAACCTGTGTAATTCATATGTGTCCTGGATTAAAGGGATGATGTGGCAACCCTTCATCGAATGTGTGGATGGGAGATTTGGTTGATTTTTAAAATCGTGATTCAAAAAGGAATCCTGTATGGCTTGCTAGAGACACAAGCATTCTATAGTACCAAATAGAAGAGCCAATATGTATAATGAGAAAATGTGGCTGCCCCAAATTTCATTACAATCTATACAGGAAAACAAAGTTAAAAAAAAAAAAATACATTTACAGCAAACCAGTCTTTTTTTTTTTTTTTCTTAAAAATGGAAAATGTTACATAATCCTTTAAACTTTTTGATTCAGTACGAAGGCCCTCACCAAGCTCCTAGCCTGCATACCTCCACCGTATATAAAACATCCACACTGACGTGAATGGGAAAATATTCTGACCCACCATCTATACAATCAGATCTGACAGGTGGATAATGCCTGTCAAATCCATGAAAACAGCATTGCGAGTATGCAACACTTTCCCACTGGCCTCCCCCTGAGCCCTTGGATAGAGTACTTGTTCAATCTGTAGGATGGAATGTGTGATGTTTGTGAATGGTTGTATTTTTCAAATGCCACGTTTGTGTCAGTGGAACAGAACAGATTGACTGTCTCAAGTACCAAAGCTGGTCCATGTAGTATTTCTTCCTGCATTGTAATGATAATGTCCTGTTCTTCTTCACTGTTGCAATTTTGAAGCCTGGTCAGCACAATGAAAAGTGTGAGTACACCTGTGTGACAATAAAGTTTTTTTTTTTGTTCTCTATTTCATTTTCTGAGTGTTCTTTTAAGTGACGCTTAAAAAAAAAAAAAAAAAAAAAAAAAAAAAGCATAACTTAACCCCTTCATGACCAGGGTAAAAAAAAAAACACCTGAACACAGTTTTGCAACTTTGACATGTATCAGTAAAAGTACATATCATTGCAACTACTTAGTCTATCCAGGTGAATTGTACTTCTTTTTTTTTTTTTCTTTTTTTTTATTTCAGGACAATTTGGGCTTTTATTTGGTGTTAAATTGTAATGGATTATTCCCGATTTAAAAAAAAATTTTCATAGGAAAACTGTCCGAAAATAGTAAAAAAAATTTTTTTTACTCTTTCGTCCATGGACCGACACAGCTTCTCTATTCACAAAGTGGGTATTATCCGTTAATTAGGAGTGACGAGGCAGAAAAACTTGTAAAAAGTGTTGCATCACACCTTCTACAGTACCGCCCAGGGGGCGGACCCTCTGGGTATAACCTCTGTCTGCATCTCGCAGATCAGTTTTTTTCTGTCTAGCAAGGAGTAGGACATGGCTCCCTTCGGGCCCATTGGTCCGGGGGGAAAAAATAAAATAAATATATATATATATATATATATATATATATATATATATATATATATATATATATAATTTTTTTTTTCTTCATTTGTTGTTTCCTGCGATCTTCGATCAACTGCCGACTGGGTGACAGGCTGGATCCTCGTTCCTTGTAGTCTCCCCAGTTTCGGCCATCGAGCGTGTGCCGACCCTAGCTACGCACTGGGTTTTCCACGACATGCCCGTCGCTCCACGGGTGGCCGGTGAGCCTACGCTCCAGGGCCTGCATCGGACCGCTCAGCTTCGGCTGACCTTACGGCCGAGTTGCAGCAGCCTGGCCGGTGAGCTTACGCTCCAAGGCTTGCATCGGACCGCTCAGCTTCGGCTGACCTTACGGCCGAGTCGCAGCAGCCTGGCCGGTGAGCGTCATGCTCCAGGGCATACATATGATCGTCCCTTCTGGGTCCAATCACAGCATGCCTGGCCAACAGTCACCTTCCGTGCGCGGACGATGATCTGTTCGGAATGTCTTCCAGCATAATACATGCAGGATAGGTAAGTAAAACTCCCCTGCCTCGGCTGGGTGATTTAGCTGGACATTCCTGGAGAGATCAAGTAAGTGGTTGTGGCCCCTTTCTTCCCTCTCTCCCTGCCTTTCCCTCCTCCCTGGGCTTCTAGCTAAAGGTTGCTGGGTGCTGGGGGTCCCACTGGAGTGGGGCTGGCTGTAACTAACATTTAAAAGAAATGTCATTTTTGCTTACCTGTGTTTGTGTCCTAAGAAAATCCTCCTCCATGCTGTCGGCGGCCATTTTGAGGTGGTCCATGCCAAATTCGGCCTCTTGTGACTGCCCGGCGGCCATCTTCCTGTGGTTCGGCCACACCCACTGGCCCCTATCAGGTGATCGACGGCCATGTTTGTCCACCCTGTATGTATAGATTGCCATTCGGCGGCCATCTTTTGTGGGCTATGGCTGCTTGACTTCTATCTTCGGCTCCGGGGCCATTTTCTTGGAGCCCACATTATCTTCCATACAGACATTTTTGGCAGCCATTTTGCGAGAGCCTCCGGCCTCTAGGGTGCATTACACTGGCGCGAAAATTCACACAGGAAGTGCTGATAAAAGAAGCAGACTGACACAGCAGCAGTGGGACAGCATCACAGGCGCAGCACACAGCAGCATAGCAGTACCTATCCAGGGTGGTGAGTCCTCTGGGTGACCCAGCCCCTCTGCAGCACAGGAGGGTGGCCTATTGATATCTTGCCTGGAGTCCTGTGGGTGTCAGCATGGCATCTGAGCCAGATGTCTTCTCCCCTGAAACACCAGATTTAGCAGCTGGTGTCCCTGAGGTGTCTATGGACGCAATGTCGGCAATCCTAGAGGCGTTTGCTGCCAGGGTGGAAGCAGCACACGGGAATACAGGGGGTAATAAACACCCCCGTCCCCTGCAATCTTCTGGGGATATTTCTGATGCAGAACCAGGTCCAGCTACGGCTCATGGCCCAGATTTTGATGCATCAGAGACTGCAGACCGTGACCGATCGGACAGTGAGGAGGACTCCAAGTCCAGGTCAGTACGCGAGACGGCTTTGGTATCTGACCTTATTACTGCAGTGCGGGATACGCTAAAGTTGGAAAATACTGCAGAAGTAGCAGATACTCCAGTCCCCTTTGGGTTTCGTAAACCTGCCCGCACTGCTAAGGTGTTCCCTTGTGTGTCTTATTTTGACAAACTCTTATACAAGGAATGGGAGAACCCACTGAGGGTCTTTACAGCCCCAAAGAGGTTTGCAGTACGGTACCCCTTTGAGGAGAGTTTTCTGAAGATATGGACCTCTCCCCCTATAGTGGACCCTTCGGTGTCCAGACTTAATAGAGCCACCACTATTCCAGTAGAAGGGGCTCCTGTTTTCAAGGACCCTGTGGATAAAAAGGCTGAAGCACTCGCTCGCTACCTATACTCAGTGGTAGGCTCGGCAGTACGCCCGGCATTGGCGGGGGCCCTAGTGTCTCAGACACTTACTGAATGGGCAAAATTGCTACTCCAGGGGTTAAAGGAGCGAGATGCTCCTCCTAATGAGATAACTTTGGCCGACCAGTTGGTCCAGGGCTTTAAGTTTGTGCGCCCTGTATGAGGCGGTCCAGGGTCTACTGGAACGCGGGGTAGTTGTTCCAGAACAGGAACGGGGTCAGGGTTTTTACTCAAATCTGTTCATTGTGCCGAAGAAGGAGGGGGTTCGTCCAATCTTGGAGCCCTCAATTGCTTTGTGAAAGTACAAAGATTTCGGATGGAGTCGGTTCGATCTGTAGTCACGGCTCTCCATCCGGGGGACTTTCTGGCCTCCTTGGACATCAAGGACGCATACCTGCAGGTCCCCATATACTCCAGACACCAGAGGTTTCTGCGATTTGCTATCGGGAAGAACCACTACCAGTTTGTGGCCCTCCCGTTTGGCCTTGCCTCAGCACCCAGGACGTTCACCAAGGTGCTCGCTCCGATTCTGGCACTTCTAAGACAGCGGGGTATCGCTATCACAGGTTACTTGGACGACCTTCTGCTGAAGGCCCCTTCAAGCTCAGAATTAGAGGTAAGCGTGTCCATTACCTGTCAGACTCTTCGAGACTGTGGTTGGATACTAAACACGCAAAAGTCAGTATTGGTGCCCACTCAACGCCTAGTGTACCTGGGGTTGATTCTGGATTCCTCAGAGGCAAAGGTATTCCTCCCTGTGGAGAAGTTGCAGACCCTCCGGGCTGCAGTACGGCAGCTGACTTCCAGGAATTGGTCGTCACTCCGTTTTTGCATGCGAGTGTTGGGCCTCATGGTAGCCTCCTTCGAGGCGGTCCCATATGCTCAATACCACACTCGAGTGTTACAGAAGGAAGTTCTGTTATCAAATTCGAGTGAGCCACCTAGTCAGGAGATCCCTGGTATGGTGGCTGACAGCACCGGCTCTAATGGCCGGGAAGTCATTTCTTCCGGTTTACTGGATAGTGATCACGACGGACGCCAGCCTTACAGGTTGGGGGGGGAGTCTGGGGTGTCCAGTCGGCGCAAGGTCGCTGGACCCCAGAGGAAGCCCTCCTGCCGATCAATGTCCTGGAGATCCGGGCGATCAAGCTGTGCCTCTTCAAATGGTCTCAGAGACTGCAAGGGCGTCCAGTCAGGATCCAGTCGGACAACGCCACAGCGGTGCCATATGTCAATCATCAAGGAGGAACAAGAAGCTCAGCTGCAGCATCGGAGGTTGCTCGCATCCTGAAGTGGGCAGAGAAGAGCGTACCGGCACTATCGGCCGTGTACATTCCGGGTGTGGAAAACTGGCAGGCGGACTACCTGAGCCGCCAGATGCTGGACCAGGGAGAATGGTCCTTACACCCGGAGGTGTTCCAACTCCTCTGCCAAAGATGGGGCACACCAGACGTAGATCTTCTGGCTTCCCGACTCAATCGGAAGGTATTGAGATTTGTGGCCCGGTCAAGAGACCCATGGGCAGACGCAACGGATGCGTTGGTAGCATCGTGGGGTCAGTATCGGCTAATCTATGCCTTCCCTCCCTTAAGGCTTCTTCCTCTTCTGCTCCGCAGAGTGGAGGCAGAGGGAATTCCAATGATCCTAATCGCTCCAGATTGGCCTCAGCGTCCTTGGTACGCCGATCTAGTACGTCTGGTAGCAGACGTCCCCTGGCGCCTACCACTACGGAAGGACCTGCTATCGCAAGGTCCCATATTCCATCCTGCTTTACAGTCATTGGCTTTAACGGCATGGCTGTTTAGAACCAGGTACTGAGAGACCGGGGCCTGTCAGACTCAGTAATCTCTACTATGAGAAGTGCTCGGAAACCGTCCTCTAGGAAGGTCTATCACCGCACTTGGAGGGCCTACATCTCCACGTGTGAGGAAATGAAATGGCATCCGCGTACCTATTTGGTTTCCAGAATCCTGCTGTTTTTACAGCATGGGGTGGACCAAAGGCTTGCCCTAAGTACGATTAAGGGACAGATATCTGCCCTGGCTGTCTTCTTTCAGCGACCCCTGGCGACTCACTCTCTCGTGAGTACATTTGTGCAGGGGGGTTCGACATGTGGCCCCTCCGGTCCATCCCCCGTTACCTCCGTGGGACTTGAACCTGGTCCTCTCGGTGCTTCAGAAGGCACCGTTTGAGAATATTAGCGATATTCCCCTGTTGACACTTTCTCAGAAGGTGGTCTTTTTGGTGGCTGTTACGTCAGTTAGACGAGTCTATGAGCTGGCAGCCTTGTCCTGCAAGGCTCCCTATTTGATTTTCCACAAGGATAAGGTGGTGCTGCGGCCGCAGCCTTCCTTTCTTCCGAAAGTCGTTTCGGCTTTTTATCTCAACGAAGACATTGTACTTCCATCCTTGTGTCCTCATCCGTCAAATCCTAAGGAGTCAGCGTTGCATTCCTTGGACGTTGTCCGAGCTTTGAGAGTATACCTATCTGCTACTTCCCTGTTCCGGAAGTCAGACTCACTGTTTGTTTCGGTGGCTGGTCCCAAGAAGGGCCAAGCAGTCTCATCGGCCACCATCTCTAGGTGGATCCGACAGATAGTAATCCAGGCTTACGCCTTAAAGGGTCAGGCGCCCCCCTTTCCTGTCACGGCGCATTCGACCAGGGCAATAGGTGCCTCTTGGGCTTTCCAACATCAAGCGTCTGTTTCCCAACTATGTAAAGCGGCGACTTGGTCGTCCGCTCACACTTTCACAAAATTCTACAAAGTTGATGTAGGTGCATCTTCGGATGCCTCTTTCGGCCGCAAGGTTTTGCAGGCGGCTGTTTAGAGTTGCAACTCCTCCGTTGGAGGAGTGCTGTTTTGTGTTTTGGGGTGAAGTTTGTTTTTATGCTGTTACCACCCCTCGTTTTTTCTCTGACACTGCTTTGGGACGTCCCACTTTGTCAATAGAGAAGCTGTGTCGGTTCATGGACGAAAGAGTAAATAGGATTTTTTTACTCACCGTAAAATCCTTTTCTCTGAGTCCATGGACCAACACAGCACCCACCCCTCCTTTTAAGTTTGTACTGCTTTTTGATGAACTGATCTGCGAGATGCAGACTGAGAGGTTATACCCAGAGGGTCCGCCCCCTGGGCGGTACTGTAGAAGGTGTGATGCAACACTTTTTACAAGTTTTTCTGCCTAGTCACTCCTAATTAACGGATAATACCCACTTTGTCAATAGAGAAGCTGTGTCGGTCCATGGACTCAGAGAAAAGGATTTTACGGTGAGTAAAAAAATCCTATTTTTTTATTTAGTTGTATATTTCTTGCTATTACCATAATCTATCATCAAAGAAAAGCCCAAAATATATTCTCCTGACAACTGCAGCGATACCCCAGGTGTGTATATTATTAGTCGTTTGCGCATTTTGCTATTGTTTTTTTTTTACACAACCTAAAAGACCCTGACTTTAATTTAAAAAAATGCTTATTTAAAGAAAAAATAACATTGTATTCAAGTAGCACACAATAAACAGGCTGGTAATCTAACATTCTTCAATACACTCAAAAACATATTTGACATTTTTGGGGGTAACTGGTTTATATATGTGAATGATGCTCCACTTTGACTGCAAAGAATTTCTTAAGCTATGCAAGCAATTTGAGCAATGTTAGCATCAGAGATGTTTGGGCTCAGGAATCAGAGTTTTGCCATTTCCACATTGCAAATGCTGCATAGCTGTCAGAATACCCTGTGGACAGGAAAATGGACTCACTTACAAGATTTGCCTGCCCATAGTCATCCTTGCAAACCAAATAATACGATTATTAAACAATAGGCACTGTACTCTGTTTCCAAAAGATAAGATTCAAACATTCAAATCCGGATTGGTAATGAAGGGAGGACATTGTTATTTTGGAGCATAGAGGTCAGCTTCCATCTCCAACACCATATAGAATAATGTGTGCCAGGAAGGTCAACAATCACCCATATATGATCAGTTTTTTTTTTCATTTCATTACCCCTACTTATTTAATTTTTTTTGGTTGCAAGAATAACATAGTGGGTGGGGAATCTGCAAGTTTTAAACACAACTCCTAAAAACCAGCGAAATACACACTTACAACCCCTACCATAGGATTTGTAAACTTGGAGCACCTCCTCCCAGTGAGCTACATTCCTGTCCAATATAAGTTAGATGATTTTTTTCCCCAAACCTACAGTTCTGTAGACTCAATGTCAGTGCTTTGGTTCCTGCCTAGCTTCTAAAATAGTGTGAATTTCACATTTGTGATGTGCAATCTTCCTGTAAACCCACCTATAATTTGTTGTCTATGCAGAAATCCTGGCATTTATTTCTTGCCATACTGTATGTTGATGCATTACATCAATAGTTTCCAAACGGCAGCCCTTTTATCAGGCCCTTGGGGCATTATTGCTCCCATTGTCAGCAACAGTGGTGCATAGTTCCTTCCACTGATCTCAACGATGGGTCACTATTCCAGCCGTTGGCACCAACAATGGGACACTAATCCCCCTCACGGACACCAAAAATGGGGCACCATTCCTCTCACTGATACCAATGATGAGGTACTATTTCTCCTACTGGCGTCTGTTCCCTGTCATCGGGATCAGTGACATGTCATGGCAAGCCACGCCCCCCAGAGGCCAAGATGGCAGCTTCCTTGGCTGAAACCGATATGTTACTTCCACTTTGAGGTAGCAAAATCCCAGCATACACAGTATACTGTGTTCATCTACACTAAAAATGTCAACAAAAAATATCCAGTCCTGTAGCAGAAATCATGTAATCTTAACCATTTGCATGCCTATATCAATCACTTTCAAACTCAGGAGCGAACATCTAGAGGATTAAATAAGATGTAGGAACTTTAAAAAAAAAAAAAATTTTATGTTCACCTAGGTGGATGCAGCATCAATCACCCACCGATCTGCAGTGAGAGATGAGCAATCAAACACTACTGATCGCTCGGTTCTCCCCTACACTCTGAGCAGATAGTGGTGACTTGTGTCGGTAGATCGCTGAGGGGCTGAACCGGCTGCTGGTCCAGGCATCTGGGTGGATCCCGACCAGCAGACTTTAGTCGGTTGAAAACAGGTCACAGGTGTTCAGAACTAAGTACACTCCTAATGATGCGTTTCCCCAAAAGTAAGGCCTACTGTGATATTGGGGAGGCCTGCAATTTAAGCCCTACCCTGAAAATAAGCCCTAGTTTAAAGTGGCTGTTAACTGCTACGGTAGAATCATCTCTAATACAATAGTATATAATGTAAAAGTTGTGCGTTTCTGTAATCTAGTGGAGTCAAATACCTTCGGTACAGCCCTGCTCGGCACACAGCTGACCTCCTGCTGCTCTCCTCTTCTCCCAGCTGTCAGTAGGGGATTTCTCCCCCCCCCTTGCAGTGCTCGGAGCAGGGAAGACCGCCCAGGTGGACCATAAATGCACAGAGCGGCGCTCAGCTGATCCCCCGCTGTTCTCTTCTCCCAGCGGGGAATCTCGCCCCCGCCCCCACGCAGTGCTCGGAGTGGGGGAGACATCTCAGGCCGGTCACGGAAGCGCTGCTATAAGAAGGTATTTGACATAATTAAAGTGGATGTAAACCCGATTCATGAAATTTGAGCTGGGCACATATATCTGCAGTATTTTGTTATCTCTCTTCAATGAGCCAAGTCCTGTAGCTCTCCTGACCCATTCCTCTGTTATCAGCCTGACAAATTGTCAGACTTTTTAGACAAAAGCAGCCTGAATCTTCTGTCCGGGGAGGTTGCAAAAATAGATTAACAGAGAGCAGGTCCTATTACAAAACACCTCTGAGAGTCTCTGCCTATGATGAGAGGGGGTGTGTGCGCGCCTTTCCTCCAATCAGCAATTTTAGCTATCTTGGCTGAATGCCCAGACATCACACTCTGTTAACCAGGAAGAGAAAAACTAACACATCTCAACTTTCTAAAGAGTATATAAAATGTGACAGCATACATACACATGTAAAACCTATGTAGGGAGATTGATTTCATCCCTGTGTATCATCTGAGGCTGTTCACTTCACTGTGTGTATGGAGGGTTTACATCCACTTTAAGCCTCATACACACGATCAGATAATACCAAAAAAACACATTTGTTGGCGGACAATTTTAAAGCATACTATCCATTTGTCCCCGGAAAATCCAACAAAAAACAATTGTCCGATGGAGCATACAAACGGTCGGTTTTTCCCAACAACAGCCTGCCATCACACAATTCCCGTCGGATAATCCGATTGTGCGTACGAGGCTTTGGATTACAGAAACACATACCTTTTTCATTATATACCACTGTAATAGAGAGGATTCTAGCATTTTACAACCACTTTTTACTCTGTTCACACTGGGGATTCCTTACAGGCAGGGAGGGAGAGGGGGAGATAAGACAGCGCATTAAATGGCAAGCCCTACCCCAAAAATAAGCCCCACTGTATTTTTGGTTGCCAAAATTAATACAAGACCGGGCTTATTTTTGGGGAAACACGGTACCTAGAGAAGTATAACCAACAAAGCTTTGGCTATACTTCTCCTTTAAACAAAAAAAGCCCAAGCATGCTTATGATCACACTTCTCTTGTGTACACAGATATGGTCACTTGATGATCACACACACACACACATATATATATATATATATATATATATATATATATATATGTAGTTATTGTATACCCAAATTCAAATTTTGAATTCTACCTGATCAGCACACAAGGGCTTATCTAATTCACTTGGGAGTCACATGCATCCCATGCATAGGATGATCATTGGCATAAAAGATCTAGAATTTGTTAACGCTAATTTACAAACCACTGAGCAGGAATACAAACTATATTGCACAGCGGTATCATTTGCAATGCAGCAGAATCCTTAGACTGGCTGAACAGTATTACAAATCCTTTAGGTTGTTAAGGCAGTTCACATATATGTATTTTTACTGCATCTCAGGAGTTCCGTTCTAAATCTCAGTGACTGAAACCTTAAAGCGGAGCTCCGCCGGAAAAAAAAATATTAAAAGCCAGCAGCTGCTGGCTTTTAATATTTGGACACTTACCTGTCCTGGAGTCCAGTGACGTCCGCAGCAGAGGGCGAGCGACCGCTCGTCGCTCTGCTGCTCCCTCCACCATCCTCGCTGAGGGAACCAGGAAGTGAAGCCCTGCGGCTTCATGCCCGGTTCCCTACGGCGCATGCGCGAGTCGCGCTGCGCCGTTCTGATTGGTGCTCCTGTGTTCTGGGAGCCGAGTGTCTCCCAGAACACCAAGGGAAGTCTGCGGGAAGTGACGTCACTCCCGCAGATTCCCGGAGAGAGGACTCCCGGATGTGGGTGAAAATACCTGTCTAAGACAGGTATCTTCACCCCCCTCCCCCCTGAAAGGTGTCAATTGTGACACCGGAGGGGGGGAGGGTTCCAAATAGCAAAAGTTGCTATTTAGGGTGGAGCTCCACTTTAAAGTGACTTTGTCTCTCAAACAAATCTATAAACTAAAAGAACCTACAAAGAACAGATACTAATCTCCCTGGTTATCTGTGTTATTGGTCACTTTAAAGTGGAAGTAAACCCTCCTATTGTTTTCAGCCAAGGAAGCTGCCATCTTGGCCTCAGTTTAATCTTCAACTGCCATAATGCTGCACATGTGATCAGTGATGACACCAGCCATTGGATAGTTTGACAGTTTGGTTGAGAGCATAGCCAATGGGAGTGTTACATTTCCGGCAAGTGCTGGAATTGTAACTGTTTTTTTAAACTGTTAAATGGATGGGTTTACTTCCGCTTTAAGTAGAGCAGAAATCACCTGGTAAAGAGTCTTCAGAAACTGACATTTCTGGGAGTGTAGATTTGCTGTATCCCCCCGCGGTGCCTAGTGGTTCATCCTGCCAGCTCTTACATTAGTACTGTAACCTTTAGTGAGCGGGAGGAAACAATGTGTGCAGTGGTAGACCAAGAGATCGACACTCCTGGATGTGTCAGTTTCTTTAGATAATTCAATGAACAATTTCTCCTCACTGCAGAAGCGATGCAATTTTTTTTTTTTTTTAGCTATTCCCATAGATTTTCGTGTGTTGTGCATAGAGCAGCCCCTTCACTTGATAGGGCAGTGCTATGCACATTTTTTACAGCAAAGAAGACATGACCCTGAACCAAGCATGGTTTTACACACTCGTTCTGCTGCGATTCTCGCACAAGTGCAGCAAGGTCGTCCCGTGTTTGAGGTGTCATATGGATGAATGACACCCAAATGCATGCTTTACTGCAATTTAGAATCTGCCTGCGATTCCAAAGTGGGAACACGGGACAACAGATAATATCCTGAGGAAGATTCGGCAGCGTTCGGGTGCTATCAAGGGAGAAGTTCCACAGAGGGTAGGTGTGGAAAGCTCTCCCATGCAACTCTGCCGTGGCAGAGTTGTCCAAGTAACACAAGTCTGACTATTGGGCTTTAATTTTATTTCTCCAGCTTAAATGAATGGCAAACACCTATGCTCACTAGCCCTAAGGTATACCCGTTTTTGCATAAAAAGTGAAGTGTTTTCTATGATTTTATTGGAGCTATGTTATGGGCCAGTGCTTTGCAGTCTTTTTTTTTTTTTATTACAAACCTCGTCAAAAATAAAACAAAAAGCTCCAGATATTCTATTATCTCTATTACGTGTGAATAAGTGTAAACCTTTGAACATTTGCTGGGATACTGGGTTGCATCAGCTCTCATTATCACACATTCATTTTGAAATTCATGTATTTATAGTGAAAAAGAATTAGAAAATAAAACATAAGCCAATACATTAACACACACAGCTTGCTCACTCTCTCTATGAACATACACCAATTATCTCTTAAGCATATAAAGATTATTATTCTCTTCTTTTTTTTATACAAAACAAAGTAGATATATTTACATATAGTGTATATGCATATCATTTGCATGGTCTTCCCGCCAACTGTAGACATTTTTGTAAAATATATATAAAAAAAAGTAGGACATTTGTACTTGTATGCAAGTCTGTGCTAAGATTGGTAAATGCAAGGTATTTTAGTGATAAGAAGTGCATCACTCCACTTTATAGGTATATTTTGCTATAGCTGTATTGGATAACCTAGAAGCAAATACTTTGTGGACCTAAAAATACAGTTTACTTTTACAGTGACATCAGCAAGGCATCTCCTGTACAAAGGAAGCGCTGGAAACGCTGCATTCTAATGAGGATAGGATCAGTAACAAGATGCTTTTTACCTCTGCCAACAGAAAGGGGTACTTTAAATCCAACCAATCTTTATGGCAGAAGCAGCCTGGAGTCTGTCAAAAATGCAGCATATCAATACAGAGGAGACAAGAACCTCATGAATAAAAAGTAGGCACAGTGTCATGGGAATCATTGGTTTCAGACACAGCACTGGAGGGACCTTGCTGGAGCGTGGAATAAGGTAAGAGTTTCTCCTTATACCTTTACCCCCAGTGATGGCCACTGCAGAGGTGATTTTTTTGATATTCCTGAAGTTGGACTGAACAGTAATTTATAATAAAAAAAAAAAGAAAAAAGGCCAATCTTTACTACGGCAATGGATGCCGACTTCTGGGATGCACGGAAAATATAGGTCAGCAAAAACTGCAGTATGTTGTTTAAAGGACTTTCCTGGAATATGAAACTCCTGGATCAAACTGAACCCCTAACATCACAGTAAAGTGACATCCCAGCTTTGTGTGAGATGAGATGAACATACCCCCTAATAATGCACAAAACAGGAGGCCTTGATCCAGGGAAGGTTTGTATTACATGGATAACCTCCTAGCATCACACTAATGTGCAAAATCCATCATCGAAATACAGTGAATATTACAAGAAAATAATAACTGATGCAATTCACCTAATGAGGCGATATAAAAAAAAAAACACACACTCAAGGTCCACAAAATAAATGTTTCTTCTCAGCAAAAATCCTCCTTTCAAAGGAAAGGAATCGAAAAAAAAAAAGGGTTGTAAAAGTTCTTTTTTCTTCTTTAAGTAACTTGTCTTTACAGGCACATGTGTAAAATAAAAAATAATTCTTTCATCTCTGAAACACTTGGTAAATTATATACGGATTTCCCAATAAATAGTTAATTTAAGATAAAAAGTTCTGAGTCCACTTTACACGTTCATGAGTTTGATCCTTACAGAAACTGTCGACAGTGTGAAAAGAGAAATTGTGTGGGGGTGTGTAGGGAATAGAGCGAGGGTCCAGCCTCACTGTTGTGGCTTGGAGCTCTGCTTAAATTTCTCCATCGTCTGAACTGTCGCTGCTTTCACTGCTGCTCTCACAACTACTGTCGCTGCTGCTCCCGCTGTCGCTGCTCTCCATTCTCCGAGATCTGGCATGTAACGCAGCTCGTGCCGCCGCTGCTGCTACTGCTGCAGCAGCTTCGCTTTGCCTTTGGGCTGCAGCTTTTTTCTCCTGCTCTGCATGGCTCTTCATATGTGCGCTTCGGCTTTTTACTTTGAAGAAGACCCTGCATGAAGAAGAAATCAGGTTTACATTTTTATCTACATAACTGTTAATGATATAGCAGTTTTAAAAGGGTTTTCATAAGAGACTTGGTTTGCGCGTCACAGGTTACACTCACTACCAAAAGTATGGCACATCTGATGACTTTGTGCAGTTTTGTATATGTGATGAATAGTTGATCCTAAAATTAAGATGAGGTTAGATTTGGATTAAGATGTCCCAAATTGAATCTAAATCTAAGTCCTCAAAAAATGGTGGCTGTCTGCACACTGGGCAAAAGATGGCTTCACCTCCTGTTCTCCGCCTGTAGAGAACACCTCAGACGCATTTTGCCCTTTTCGGGGCTTAACCGTAGAGGGTCTCTTATATTTATGCAACAGGGAGTGAGGCTCAGTTCATATATGAGCCGCATGCGGCTCACAGCAGGGGCCCGGTTTCAGCCCGAATTTTGGGCTAAATTCAGACCTGAAACAGACCAAAAGACGCAAAGTGCACCTGATCCGCTGCGGAGATATGTGAACCGACTCCATAGAGAGCCGGTCAAAATCTCCTGCTATTGCGAATTGGATGCGGGGATTCCCCGCATCCAATTCGCAATGATGTGAACCCCGCCTCAGTGTCTGTGCCGATGGCCACCATTTTGTTGAAGTCTATTAGAGCCTGACAGACTGAATTCGGCGTGTCTTGCACCAGTCTTTTCACATGCTGATCTGACTGACACAAGTTTGGAGTGGTATTCGAGCGGTACGATTTTCATTGTTTTGGGCTACATATTTAGGTCTTATTTTTTTTATTTTTTTTTAAGTTTGAATTCCCAAATGGCTTATGAGAGAAAGGAACCAAAGACTGCTTCTGCCTTAATTGCTTTTACAGTCTTCCGAGCACACTTCGCTTGACTGCCAGTGCCACTAGATTCTACCCTTCTATTTTAGTATCTCGGATAGAATTTTATAGCGTGGCTCATGCTGTTTTTTGGCCACATCTACTCAGGCGGTGCTGCCAGGAGTTCCCAAACTATTCTAAACGATTTTGCAGCGTTTCGTGCGCTGCAACACTCACTTTTTTGCAGCACGTTTTAGATTCCCATGGACTTCTCCCATGATTTTCTGTTTGAAAACTCAAAATTTCAAAAGTCCCCAGAGTAAAAAAGACTGACTGAACATCAACGGATCAAACTTTTCAGACAGAATGGCTTTCAATGTCGTCCCAGGTTTTTTTTTTTTTTTGGATTGATATTATGGAGCTACTTACAGGCTGAAACCCCTGAGCACCTGGTGAGTTCCCACCTGACAACATTGAATCTCACTGATAGAAGTCTGCCGCAAACCACATGACCATGTCACATTTCCAATCACTTAGCCCTAGAGCCAGTGTCTCGGATTAAAAGGAGCATGCCGTCATCCTTATTTACCCACATTATGGTATCCACAATCAACAACAAACCCTTTGCGCTCTGTTAAACCCTGATTCTCAATGACATTATCACACTGTGTTCATAGTGACTGAATCAACTGTTGGAAAATGGTTAGAAGCGCCCCAGACACATAAGTATTATGTATCCAGGGTCAACTTGGAGGTCATTATAAGCTCGGAAACCCAGCACTCTGCATATCCTAACATCACGTCTGCCAAGCCTGCATGCTCAAAGGGGATCATGCAAATATATTTAAAAGGGATATGGTTAGGTGACTACACAATTTTTATTTATCCGCTACTGAACATCAGTATAAGAGCTCCTGAAGTAAATATTAAATCCTGACTGAAACAAAACAGAATTTTTAAGCTTGCCTACACAGTTGGTTGGCATGTGCTCAAATCAAGAAATAAAAACAAATTGAACATGATGTATGGAATCCTAGAGGAGATCACATCTCTCTATAGGCTGCAATGTTTTTCAGCTGCCTTTTTATTATATTACAAAGCATTAGGTCTAGTGAGAGGCAGAAAGGATGTTGGCGAATGACTAAGATGTGTGTGAAGAGCTGTATAAACAATTTAAAAAGCCAGCAACGAAGGAAAGATACATCTCTGGTCATAGTAATCTCCTGGGGGATGCGTTTAGATCATCTGCCTACACAACCCTTTTAATAAAAAAAGCAAAAAAACAAGAAAAGGATGGAGCCACTCAACTTCCAAAAGTGCAGAGTAAGTTTACAACACTATAACTAAGCTCCTGATGGATTGAAACGCATTAGAGGACCAGGTGGACTTTCTCTGTAACAGGTGATATTATTAAATATCTGGACTGTTCTGGAACCTGCATCCTTTGGTCAGTGGAGCAGTGATGGGAGGCTTGTGGTGGAACTCTTGGGATCATTTGCAATATTTATTTCCCTTTCTTAACCACTTAAGGACCGCCGCACGACGATGTACGTCGACAGAATGGCACGGCTCGCGCGAGCTCCGTGGCCACGCTCGCAGGACGCGATCGGGTCACAGAGCTGAAGAACGGGGAGAGGTGAGTGTAAACAAACCTTTCCCCGTTCTTCCTAGTGACAGTGATCGTCTGTTCCCTGTCATGGGGGACGATGATCAGTGACGTCACACGCCAAGCCACGTCCCCTTCAGTTAGAATCACACATTAGGTTACACTTAACCCCTACAGCGCCACCTACAGGTTAACCCCTTCTCTGCCAGTGTCATTTTTACAGTAATCAGTGCATATTTATAGCACTGATCACTGTAAAAATGACAATGGTCCCAAAATGGTGTCAAAAGTGTCCGCCATAATTTCGCAGTCACGATAAAAATCACTGATCGCCGCCATTACTAGTTAAAAAAAAAAATAAAAAAATAATAAAAATGCCATAAAACTATCCCCTATTTTGTAGACGCTATAACTTTTGCGCAAACCAATCAATAAACGCTTATTGAGATTTTTTTTTACCAAAAATATGTAGAAGAATACGCATCGGCCTAAACTGAGGAAAAAAAAAATGTTTTTTTATATATTTTTGGGGGATATTTATTATAAACAAAAAGTAAAAAATATTGAATTTTTTTCAAAATTCTCACTCTATTTTTGTGTACAGCGCAAAAAATAAAAACCGCAGAGGTGATCAAATACCACCAAAAGAAAGCTCTATTTGTGGGAAAAAAAGGACGCCAAATTTTGTTTGGGAGCCACGGCGCACGACCACGCAATTATCAGTTAAAGTGACACGGTGCCGAATCGCAAAAAGTGGCCTGGTCCTTTAGCTACAAAATGGTCCGGGGCTTAAGTGGTGAAAGGGTCAGTCCACTCCAAGATGGACTCATGGTAGATGCTTGAGAGATACATTACCTGATTTTTATGCATCTAATAAACTATATTGGTAGAATTGGATTTCTTTTTTCAGGGCAGTGATAATAGCCATACAAGTTAAGCTTCAACCCAGAGGAGGTGTGATCAGAAGCTATAAACGTTAGGCAAATGTGATGGAGTATTTAGAAAGAACAGCACAACCTTTAGTTGCTATTTCATCCCACCATAGGTGATTTGAAACAGAACTAAGATCCTTTGTCCCCCAATTGGGCCTGGTCACTGGCTGCTCATCTACTGAACATGGTCTTGTAAATATGCTGTCCCATACCCCCAAATACCAAGTAATAGTGAGTTATTTGGCTGATCCAGCCAGAAGAGATTATGGTGCCTGCTATGCAGCTTCCCCCCCCCCCCCTTACAAGTTTCCTTTGAAGGTTGAGTCCTATTATCACAACTCTTACAAATGTTTCTCAGGCAAACACCTAAACCATGTCATAGTCATATGCAGTGTCTGAATTGGCCTGTAATATTGCATGTAATGTGCCACAAAAAAGTCTATCATTGTTCATTCACCTACCTGCCACACTTTTTACATGGGAAAGAGCCCTCTTGTGCAGGAGGCTGTTTTTGAGTTGTTGGCTTCCTTGTGTTCTCTGGGGAGAACTGTACCCGCGGACTTCGGCTCCTTTGCCTGGGGTTTTTCTCTGTTATAGATGTCTCATGGTCCTGGCTTCTTAGAATCAAAGTGTCATTTGTCTGAAAATAAATAAATAAAACGTTTAGAGAAAAACTATATCGTTGTTTGGAGACCTAATTAAAAATGACAATTAGCATGTAAGGGTCCTTTCACACGGGTGTTCTGTCTGTAGTTTTACATTCATCAATTGACGGAGGAAAAAAGGGCAAACCAATGTAAACGGATGATCACCCAGCCATGTATGTTCAGGAAGAGGACCCAAATGGGCCAAATGTCCATTTTTGCATTGCATTTTGCATTATGAGCCGGCATTTTAACAACCAGTGACTTATCCTTGCTGTCAGCAGCAGCAGTGAGTCAGCGGTTGTTAAGGAGCCGGCTCCCACCAGCTTCCTAACATCAACGGTGGGTCCCCGCTGACAGCAGAATATAAAGAAAAGAGCTGAAAAATACATAAATGTGTAAGTCCTGCCCCCCAATCTAAATCCACACCAGGCCCTTTGTGTCTGCTATAGATTGGAGGGGGGGACCTCACGTTAAAAAAAAAAAAATAAATATCGTGCCTCCCCCAAAGTCCATGTCAGACCCTTATCCAAACATGCAGCCTGGCAGGCCTCCACAACTTCTACATTGTTATTGCATAGTACAGTTTAGTGTCTACACCAGGGGTAGGCAACCTTAAAGAGGTGGAGATCTACCTGAACAACATGGGAGAAGTCAAAGATCACCAGGCAGTGTGTCGCCTCCTCACACCCGTTTTAAACCTGTAATTCCTGTACTATTGTGTCTCAATCGTGTGCATTGCTCAGCAATCATGGTTTGAAATCAAGTGGTGAGAAGGCAACATATCTCCTCCTCACCACCTGTCAAACACACTCAGATTGCTTTTTAGAGGAGCAGCAGTGCTTGCTACACTTGTAATAGAGACCTTAGTTGCATTTGGCAGGGGCACTTAGGGCTCGTTCACACGTAAAACCCTGTGGTTGAGTTGCGGTTTTACTGCTCCAATCCCTACCCCATTTAGCTGCTGAGGTAGCAGTCAAAGGTGTACACATGCTGCAGCAGGAATTAAGCCCCCTGTTGTGTTTGGTGCATGCCAATCAGGACCTATTCAAGTAAATGGAGCCACTCCGCATTGGACAGGAGCCAGCACTACAGAGGAGGTATCGGCTTATGCGGCTCCTGCTCCCTACTACAGCTCCAACTTTACAAGTATCCTTCTGCAGTGCACTCTGATGCTCTGGGATCGTGGGTCAGCAAACCCAGGCCGGGATCTACCAATCGCCTGTCTGCAATCTACTGGTAGATCGTGATCTACAGGTTGCTGACCCTCGGTCTACACTACCCGCAGCTCTCCTCCAACGGTGTCTGTTTGCCCTACCATTGGTACAATTTGTCCATTAAAGTACACTATAAGCAAGTACATTGCTGCATTCATTGTAAAAATTCCATTGAGGCTATTGGAGGAGAGGTGGTGGAGTAATATGTGAATTGTCTTGGAGGCAAAAAGGATCACCTTTGGATGGACTATATGTTAATGCCTGTTCAGACCTCTTATAATTTGGAGGTCATCTCAGAAGGGAGCAGACCTGCACACACTTTTGCACAGAGGTGTTTTGGAGGAGATGTTCACAAGATCCATCTGAAGTGGAAACTTTTCACTATTCACACAGAGCACTTAGGGTATTGTTGAAGGACTTGATTTTTTTTTTTTTTTTTTCAATTTGGTTTTTGTAATAAGTTTTTTTTTGTTTATTATGTTTGTTTTGATAATCACTGAGGCTTATTTACATAGATTTACGTTGATTATCATTTGGAAGTATATTTTAACCATTTGCCGACCGGCTCACGGCGATATATGACGGCAGACTGGCACCCCTGCGCAAATCGATGTACCTGTACGTCCATCTGTTAAAGCAGGATAGCAGGCGCGTGAGCGTGCCCGCAGATTCGATGTCCGCCGGTGGCCCGCGATCGCGGTGAGAAGAGGCAGAAAAGGGAACTGCCTATGTAAACAAGGCATTTCCCTGTTCTGCCTAGTGACATGACAGGGATCTACTGTTCCCGGTGATCGGGAACAGTGATCTCTGTCATGTTTCAGTAAGCCCATTCCCCCTACAGTTCGAACACGCTGAGGGAACACAATTAACCCCTTGATTGGCCCCTAGTGTTAACCCCTTCCCTGCCAGTGTAATTTTTACATTGATCAGTGCATTTTTATAGCACTAATCAATGTAATAATGTCACTGGTCCCCAACAAGAGTAATTTGGGGTCAGATTTGTCCGCCGCAAGGTCGCAGTCCCACAAAAAAAAAAATCACAGATCGCCACCATTACCAGTAAAAATATATAAACGTCCCTAAATCTATCCCGTAGTTTGTAGACGCGATAACTTTTGCGCAAACCAATCAATATATGCTTATTGCGATTTCTCTTTACCAAAATTATGTAGAAGAATATATATCGACCTAAACTGATGAATACATTTTTTTTTTTGTATACATATATTTTTTTGATATGTATTATAGCAAAAAGTAAGTTTTCAAAATTGTCGGCTTTTTTTGTTTATAGAGCAAAAAATAAAAACCGCAGAGGTGATATCACCAAAAAAAAAGCTCTATTTGTGGGGGAAAAAAACTTAAATTTTGTTTGGGTACAATGTCGCACGACCGTGCAATTGTCAGTAAAAGCGACGCAGTGCCGTATCGCAAAAAATGCTCTGGTCATTAAGGGGGCAAATCCTTCTGGGGTCGAAGTGGTTAAGTGTAGCGCTGCACACTTATAAAGTATTTGTTATTTAGCTGTGAATGAACACACAAGGTGTGATCTGGCTTCACTTTAGTCGCATTCAAAACGTTTCTTTGATGCGCGGACACATTTTTCAATAATCTTTACATTATACAAAATTTATTTGTGAAAGTGCTAATCCAATGACACAAAAGGGTTACATGATCACATGCAGTATAATGTTTTACTTGGCCAGTATAACACCACATTATGAATGCTTGTATGTGGGCTGACTGAGCCTGTTTGGCGTAATTGCATCCGTATTTCCTCCACCCAGACAGCCTAGGTGCAGCGTACAGCCTGTCATTAACATGGATGGCTGTACACTGCTGTATTACTCATGTATGTGATGGTGGTAATGTAATGTAAACACAAGTATAGCATAGGGGCAGAAACAGAAAATGATAACCCGTTAGGGCAGCTTTTCCTTTTCCTTTCATGGTGTACTTGTCAATAAAAGGACTTTGAGAGCTCTTACTATTTCACTGGCTTGTGGGGTTTGTGTGACTTTTATTGGGGGGGCAGATTGCCTTTTGTCCACCTCCTCCTCCTCTTCTTCCTGCTTCACCTGCACAGTGTTCTCCTCTACCTCCTTCCCCACATTAGGGTCTTGTGAGCTCTCCTGTTTGGAAGATTCTCTTTGGGTGGGGACAGTTGTTGCAAGTCGCTGAGAACTCTGTAATGGAAAACAGAAGCATCATCAATCCTGAGACATAAACTAGTTCATTCAAAGCTCTGGTAAAGAAAATGTTAAGATAAAAAGACGTTGAAAGCGGCACCTTATTATGTGTATAAGGTATTATTCACAAGTTGGGAGATTAGAATTTAGTACCGATTCTGCTTGCTGTTCAAGCATCTGAAAGCATCTTTCACCAAGTATAAGCAGACCGTATAATGGCCTCTAAGTGTTAAAAGATGAATCCGCTAGTAGCTGAAACTCACCAACCACAAAAGTTGCAAACCTCTGAATCATTCACGTTAAAACGACGATCAATAAATGAGTATACAGATTGCAGCTGTCAGTAACTACTTATGATGTGACTGGTTTCAAAATACAACTCCCAACATGCACTGCATCAGTGCCATGCTGAAGCACATGCAGGGGTGGTAAAGAGGTTGGTTTGGGCAGAGACTGGCCATGCCCCCCTTAGGCTGGCCATATATGGTCGAAATTCAAAAGAATTCTCTTTTTAAAATCTGAAACTTTGTGCGTTTTGTGATCCGATGGCGCCACCATTGATTTCGGAGTTCGACCAACCAAGCCTTCAATTTCACCTCGTGTTGCTACAGAAAATAATTTTCGTGGCTGGGAATCTTTTCTTTCTGGGAATTTTCTTTTCTTGCATATGGGCATTTATTTTTCGATTACATATCTTGCACGATTCTCCCATCATCGATTAGAAAATTATTAATTTTTCAAACAATTTCCAACATGCTCGATAACCTAAATTCGATGGCCACACGAAAATCGGCTGTTGCTGCAGCCCACTAATGGTGCGAAATTTGGACGAAAATTCTTAAATAAGATTTTCAAAAGAAAATTCTTTCGAAATTTGACCCGTGCATGGCCTGCCCAAGTCTGTGCTTTCTATGATATTGCTGGAAAGTTGCTAATGATAAAAGAACAGATGACTTTGTGTCCTCATGTCAGTAAAGGGTGTGTGTCAGAGACTAGATTGTCAACACATAAGAGAAATGAACATGAAATCTGGTCACCCGCCTGCAAAAAAGACACCATTCTTCTGAACAAAACGACTGAGATTTCTCTCCATTTGGGCTGCATATGAAAATAACACTGACCACTCCCTGTATGCTGGGACTCTACTACTGTCAGTCAATATTTCTTTTTATAGAGTCCAGAAATAATCTGAACCTATGATGAAAAACAATCGAGTAGGTTTCCCTCAGTAAAAAACATATGTCAAATCTATCAGTAGAACCAGGCAGTTATTGCTCCATGCAGATTGGATTGGCAGTTATTGCTCCATGCAAAAGCATAACTTATCCCCACCTGTCCCACCTTGTCAGCCTCTCTGCTGTTCACAGATTTCAGCTTTAAAAATATCATAAATTACTCTATTCTGTCAAGCAACATTCCAAGCACTTCTTGAATTTCACCCAATACACAAGCACCGTGATTTCCATGTGGGGAACCTCAAGCAGTTATCTAATTTCTCCCATCAAATGTAAAATATAAAACATTGTAAATGTCATCTAAACAGTATTCTGGCTCATCGTCAATTAAACAGTTCACCCTAAATTCTGTATACTGCATTTATAATGAAATAAAAATCGTTTTCTAAGAAATATAGGAGTGGACAGCGAGGCTGTGATTGCATATTCCGCTGGACAGCTTGGGAGAAATGACCAACCAGAAAGGTATGCAGTAACTCATAGAAATAGATCTTCCTTCAATAGTCTCCATGCTGTAAGCTGCTGCATTGCCATGGACTTCTGTAGACTAATCCTCTCTATGATATATCACAAAGTAAGAATGCATGTCAGCCAACATAGTCAAGCTTATGCTGTAAGTTAGAACAAGGAATAAACCTGATGTACAAAGTGCATAAACTCAAAGCAGGCAATGAGATCTGATGTTACAAGTAACTAAAATATTGAGGGCGTCCGTTGATTGGCTTTTGTTTGCATCAGTAATTGCATCTCTACCCAATGGGAATGCAAAAAACAGACATAAGCAGGTCGATGCAACAGGTCAGATGGAAGATTTCAGTAGAGTTCCCAACTGATCTAGAATGAAAACTACCGGTACATAATACTGAAAGGGAAGCCGGTTACTGCAACTTGTACTCAACCTTTTGATATATGCCTGAATAAATATATGTTTTTTCCAGTTCAGTGAAATGATAATTTAATAATTCAAAAAGTAGCTGACGTTTGTATAAATCAGTACAACCCAGATAGACGTTGATACATGCAGTTTGCAGATTAGCAGGTCACACCCTTCCGAAATGGTTGTTGAGGATAGCTGGCTATTGGAATATCTCAACCAAACACTTGTCAGCTATTAGCTGCTGAGCTTCTACAGAAGATCTAGATATTAACACCAGCTTGGCACAGACGTAAGCAACATGACAGAGGGAGCAGATGTGTAACCAGAGCTCCCCCTGCCCTTCACACACAGTCTAAATCGGCAGACTCTCTCTCCTTTTTCCTCTGCGTGAATACAACCAACATGTTAGGGCTGGCACACAAATGCCTGGAGCCCGCCCAGCTGGGCAACAGCCAAAACACTTGTCACAGCTGATTCTGTTTGTGGATCGAATGCCTAGGTGGAGGCTCAGTCTTGGAACATCAGGTTCCCTGCATTGGCCAGTCAACGTGGCCTTTTTGGTGACACTTTAATGCAAACATCATTACTGTGAAAAGGAACATTAAAAGCCTGTGTTGGCCACTGCAGACAAACATGCTGCACCTTGCTCTGATCAACCTCACACGTTTACATGGCTGGCATTGGCATATAAATGATCAAAAGGAAAAAAATGATTAGCACTGGAAGTGATTCTATCAGAACTTTAAAATGTTTGGCCAAGCAGAAAATATATTCATGCTGATCACGCACAAACAAGCTAGAACTAAAAAAAAAAAAAGCGATAAACCTTAAGCTGCAGAAACTTTGTAACTTTACAAATAAAAAACAAGTAGAAGTGGCAAACTTCTTTTTCTCTACAGATAACTAGTACACGTTTGGGATGGAGACTTGATACATCATCACGCTGGATGACTTTGTATTAAAATATTTATGTCAAACTGTAACAAAAAGGTTATACAACTGAACTCTGGAATCCCAAACTACGTATTAAAAAAAGAAAAGAAAAGGGGATTAAACAACCCCCCCCCCCCAACCTTCACTCAAGGATGCTGGCTGTAATAACAGGTCCTTAGTGCTGAGCTGGCAGTGTTATAGGAAGTAGTCAACAATTTTCTGATGCCTATAATGCAGGCGTGTGTGTACTTCTGACCCCTACACTCTTCCATTCCTCCTCTGCTGCCCTCTGAACTCTGCATTACTCATGACCCTTGCATTCTATTGTGTTACCCACTCCTGACCCCTGCAGTATTTATATATATTTATATTACATACAGCTGATTGACTCCTGCACTCTACATTACTTACACCTGCATTTGTAAGCACTAACCTCTGCACACAGCATTACATAATACTGACCTCTGTATTGTGGGTTTCCCACTCCTGACCCCTGCATTTGTAACCATTAACCTCTGCACTACATAATACTGACCTCTGTATTGTGGGTTTCCCACTCCTGACCCCTGCATTTGTAACCACTAACCTCTGCACTCAGCATTACATAATACTGACCTCTGTATTGTGGGTTTCACACTCCGGCGCTCTAGACATTGCATAATTTTGAACCCTGCGCATAGGCTCACATTTTACGCTCCTCTCAATGTTAGCGCAGGTCTTCCATGGCACACAGTGTGCTGCATTATACCTTTCCTCTGGGTGACGAAAGAGAGGAAAGGGGCCTTGCCAGGTAGGCTGTACAGGTCCCCATGATTTCTAAAGAGAGTCCTGGTAAGATGCCCCACTTTATTTTCCTTTGACCCCTCCTTCCCAACAAAATGCCTTCAGCTTCGCTTTATCAACCTTGCGTTAAAAATTTAATTTTCATAGCTCACCATTTGGGTCTGTAGAAATTCAAAAAGATACTAGCAGCTTGTAAAAATATAAAATACCTTAATATCGATCTCTGAGTCTTCTCTTGGGTTTTTCTCATCTGTGACGGCCTCTACATCTCCGAATATTAACATCCCATTGCGTCCTATTTTCACCTGCTTTTTGTAGGTGTAGTAAAACTCAACACACTGGGACACGGTTTTTGTTTTAATCTGAAACATCCATCAAAACAATACAATTAGCTTCATGTATACAACACACACTACACTCCCAATTGCTGCACACAGTAAAACCTTGGATTGCGAGCATAATTCATTCCAGAAACATGCTTGTAATCCAAAGCACTTGTATAGTAAAGCAAATTTCCCCATAAGAAATAATTGAAACTCAAATGATTCGTTCCACAACCATTTATTCATAGGTCCTTCAGTTTATAGTCCATACAAAAAGATTATAGCAATGTGATAGGTTGTGTAACCATAAAATGTCCATCCACAAATGGAATCCTCCACAAGGGGATTAGAAGCAAAATCCAGCAGGAGCTACAGAGTATAAAAGAGAAGAGGGGTGCCTCTAAGTGTAGCAATATGTTGCTAAATGTTGTACCTTCATTAATTGTAACCATATTGCTACACTTAGAGGCACCTCTCTTCTCTTTTATACTCAGTTGTGACATGACGCTACTTGCATATCAAGTCAAAATTTATTAACATTTGCTTGTCTTGCAAAACGCTCTCAAACCAAGGTTTTACTGTACTTGTACACAACAAAAAAGTGGCTACATAGTAAAACTAGGCTAATGAGAACGGCCCCAGAATTGTAATTATACTATCCCAAATGGTCCTGTTTGAAAGTAACAACTCCAAGAACCAAACAGAATATTAAATGTAACATTAAAACCCAGTTTTTTGATCCAAGTACCTGGTTAATTTGGTAGTTTGGCAGCTGCAGTCTGTAGGTTAACAGTCTTAGACACAGCTCTCTGTGCTGTGAGAACCTTAGTCTAGATTTCAGCCATCACCAACAGCCACCAGGTTTTTAGAATAACAAACGGGAACCAATTTAGCTTGGTTCCTTATCATGTGATCACCATGACAAGCATTAATGGCGATCACGAGACGTTTGCTTGCAAGCCAATTTTTCCAGGCTGAAGATGGCACTTTCCCATCTCTGTGTACACTCACTGTGCACAGAAAAAAAAAGATACAGTGTTAGAAATGACCTAGTGTGTAAGAAGTTAAAACATATGGTTAAAAGTAATATGTAAAATAACCAAAATGCAATGTTTTTAACCTGCTTGTCCAGGTGCAGATTCACTCTCATTTACACCTGAAAGTAAAACCACCCCTACCTTGTGAATGAACAGTGAATGTAGAGGTAATCTGAGGAAAATATTCATAACAGATCCATAGGAATTCAACTATAATGATATGTCTGCACTACTACGTACCAGTTTCTGAACCAGCAGAAAATCTTTTTTATAAATCGCCATTCCCTTGTTGAAAAGCCGTTTCTCATTAGTGGACCACTTGTCAGATCCTAGTGAAAAAGGCATAAATGTCATACAGTTTATTAATACCTTCAAACGCTATATAGATGCCATGCTTCACATTTTTCAGTTTACTTTTTTTATATACACATATCCATGTATGATACCCCAGAGGTAGGCGGTATTCAAAAACACAAATTAGTGGTTGTCAGAGCAGGTAGATCTTGATACAAGGGGTGTGCTAAAATTAGTTGTTCAGGAGCTTAATACATTAAAGCGGAGGTGCAGCCCAAAAAAAAAAAAAACAGTGTAGCTGCTGACTTTTAAGAAGGACACTTACCTGTCCTACTCCCCCGCAATGTCGGTCCCGCCACGGCGATCGATCGCTGCTGGCAGGTCCCGGCTCCTCCATCCTGAGTAAGGGAAACAGGCAGTGAAGCCGTAAGGCTTCACTGCCCGTTTCCTACTGCGCATGCGCCACTCGCACGGCGCTTTGTGAATGGGCGGCTTGCCTCCTGGGATACACACAGTTCCCAGAAGGCAGCGCGCCCCATTCACAAGAAGCGGAAGGAGACCCACCACGGATGAGAAGAGGAACATTAGAGGCAGATTAGGGGACTTCCACATAGCAACAGGCATTTAGGGTGAGTATAATTTTTTTTTTTTTGGATTTTTAATGTTAACATTTTTTCAGGGTGGACCTCCGCTTTAAGACCCCTTTTACTCTGGGGCGTTTTGGGCTAAAAATAGCACCTGAAAAACGGCTCCCCTGCAGTCTCAGTGTGAAAGCCCGAGGGCTTTCACACTGAGGCGATGTGCTGGCAGGACGTTAAAAAAACTCCTGCAAGCAGCATCTTTGGAGCAGTGAAGGAGCGGTGTGTACACTGCTCCTCCACCGCTCCTGCCCATTGAAATGAATGGGTAGCGCCGCCAAACCGCCGCTGCAGCGGCACTTTGCGGGCAATTTTAACCCTTTTTCGGCCACTAGCGGGGGTTAAAATCGCCCCGCTAGCAGGCGAAAACCTCTGCAAAAACTACGCTTTACAGCCGACGCCTTGGTGTGAAAGCACCCTAAATATGGCTTTCCAGGGGTTGATTTAATGTTAATGTAGGACTTAGGGGCTATAGATAAAGGGTAAGTGTTAATTTTAAGGTCTCATGCGCACTGGACTTAAAAGAAAAAAAAAAGGCAGTAGCATTAGCTGTAGAATGAGTTTTGCAGTAGCGGTTTTCAGCGTTTTTTTTATTTTAGCTTTTTTTTTTTAGCAAAACTATACTCCCACAAAAGATTATGTCTCAAAAACGCTGATAAACACCTGTACAGCCACATTTTTCAGCTTTCATCAGAGTTAGAGCATTTTTACAGCTGAAAAACTCCTCTTAAAACCCACTAGTTCTGGGGGGTTTTTTTCCAGCCAGAAAACACCCCAGCCAAAAATGCTGATAACCACATGGACATATAGGATAACATGCTGGGGAGTTTATTGGCTGCAGAAAAGAACATCTGAAGCCAAAAACAGCAGCTGTAAAAATGTCCACTGTGCATGAGGCCTAAAGGACAAGTAAACCACTTCAGCCCGGGAAGGATTTACCCCCTTAATGAGAAGGCCATTTTTTGCAATACGACACTGCGTCGCTTTAACTGACAAATTGCGCGGTCGTGCGACGTTGTACACAAACAAAATTGATGTCCTTTTTTTCCCACAAATAGATTTCTTTTGGTGGTATTTGATCACCTCTGCGGTTTTTATTTTTTGCGCTATAAACAAAAAAAGACAGAAAATTTAGAAAAAAAAAAAACAATATTCTTTACTTTTTGCTGTAATATCCAAAAAAGAAAACAAACAAAAAAAAAACTAATTTCTTCATCAGTTTAGGCCAATATATATTATTCTACATGTTTAAAAAAAGAAAACAAAAAAAAAAATCGCAATAAGCGCACACTGATTGGTTTGTGCAAAATTTTTAGCATCTACAAAGAAGGGGCTACATTTATGGCATTTTTATTAATAATTTTTTGCTAGTAATGGCGGTGATCAGCGATTTTTAGTGGGACTGCAACATTGCGACAGGCAGATCGGACGCTTTTTTGGGACCAGAGCTAAACATAGCCACTGATTACTGTATACAGGTCCTTCTCAAAAAATTAGCATATTGTGATAAAGTTCATTATTTTCTGTAATGTACTGATAAACATTAGACTTTCATATATTTTAGATTCATTACACACAACTGAAGTAGTTCAAGCCTTTTCTTGTTTTAATATTGATGATTTTGGCATACAGCTCATGACAACCCAAAAATCCTATCTCAAAAAATTAGCATATTTCATCCGACCAATAAAAGAAAAAAGTGTTTTTAATATAAAAAAAGTCAACCTTCAAATAATTATGTTCAGTTATGCACTCAATACTTGGTCGGGAATCCTTTTGCAGAAATGACTGCTTCAATGCGGCGTGGCATGGAGGCAACCAGCCTGTGGCACTGCTGAGGTGTTATGGAGGCCCAGGATGCTTCGATAGCGGCCTTAAGCTCATCCAGAGTGTTGGGTCTTGCGTCTCTCAACTTCCTCTTTCCAATATCCCACAGATTCTCTATGGGGTTCAGGTCAGGAGAGTTGGCAGGCCAATTGAGCACAGTAATACCATGGTCAGTAAACCATTTACCAGTGGTTTTGGCACTGTGAGCAGGTGCCAGGTCGTGCTGAAAAATGAAATCTTCATCTCCATAAAGCTTTTCAGCAGATGGAAGCATGAAGTGCTCCAAAATCTCCTGATAGCTAGCTGCATTGACCCTGCCCTTGATAAAACACAGTGGACCAACACCAGCAGCTGACATGGCACCCCAGACCATCACTGACTGTGGGTACTTGACACTGGACTTCAGGCATTTTGGCATTTCCCTCTCCCCAGTCTTCCTCCAGACTCTGGCACCTTGATTTCCGAATGTACTTTGGACCACTGAGCAACAGTCCAGTGCTGCTTCTCTGTAGCCCAGGTCAGGCGCTTCTGCCGCTGTTTCTGGTTCAAAAGTGGCTTGACCTGGGGAATGCGGCACCTGTAGCCCATTTCCTGCACACGCCTGTTCACGGTGGCTCTGGATGTTTCTACTCCAGACTCAGTCCACTGCTTCCGCAGGTCCTCCAAGGTCTGGAATCGGTCCTTCTCCACAATCTTCTTCAGGGTCCGGTCACCTCTTCTCGTTGTGCAGCGTTTTCTGCCACACTTTTTCCTTCCCACAGACTTCCCACTGAGGTGCCTTGATACAGCACTCTGGGAACAGCCTATTCGTTCAGAAATTTCTTTCTGTGTCTTACCCTCTTGCTTGAGGGTGTCAATGATGGCCTTCTGGACAGCAGTCAGGTCGGCAGTCTTACCCATGATTGCGGTTTTGAGTAATGAACCAGGCTGGGAGTTTTTAAAAGCCTCAGGAATCTTTTGCAGGTGTTTAGAGTTAATTAGTTGATTCAGATGATTAGGTTAATAGCTCGTTTAGAGAACCTTTTCATGATATGCTAATTTTTTGAGATAGGATTTTTGGGTTGTCATGAGCTGTATGCCAAAATCATCAATATTAAAACAAGAAAAGGCTTGAACTACTTCAGTTGTGTGTAATGAATCTAAAATATATGAAAGTCTAATGTTTATCAGTACATTACAGAAAATAATGAACTTTATCACAATATGCTAATTTTTTGAGAAGGACCTGTAAATGTCACTGGCAGGGAAGGGGCTTACACTAGGGGGCGATCGAGGGGTTAAGTGTTCCCTAGGGAGGTATTTCTAACTGTGGTGGTAGTGGACTGATTGGAAGAGGAGAGAGATCGCTCTTCCTGATTACTAGGAGCAGCAGATCTCTCTCTACTCCCCTGTCAAAATGGGGATCTGTTTACATTGACAGATCCCCGTTCTGGCTCTGAGGAGCGATCGCGGGTCGCCGGTGGACATCGCGGCCGTGCACATCGAGTTTGGCGTTGCGCAGCGGCCGCACGCCCCCTATAGCTCCTGACGTACACCTACGGCGATTCGCATAGCTGTGCCAACCTGCCGCAGTATGACGGTGGCTGGTCGGCAAGCAGTTAAAGTACTAGTAAAAGCTCATAAACAGATATTCTACCAACAATCTTCTTTTTATTAGTCCACATTCCAGTAACAATAGTTGTGCGTCTGCTTAACCACACTACCCAGTGCACTCTGTAATCTGACACCGTGGTCGCCAACTTTTCGGACCCCACAGACCACTAAAAACTCACAATTTTTAATCCTGTGGACCACTAACATGACTTTTACATGTCTTATACACACAATGCTCCAGCTCTCTGCACCCTGTTATCTTTCCTGAGGACTTTTATCACAGGATGACCTACACAAAACTAAAACCACCTTATTTGTCCATACCAGAGTAATGATAATTTTCCAAGTGATGACTTTTGTGCCTCTTTGGCCTCTTCAACAGCAACTTCGTGAGAGCTGCCTGTTAACAAAACATGTAATGAAAAAAAATTATTTCCTGACAAATGTAATTAACTTTTTCAGCATGAGAGAATAAGCTGTAGGCAGTAGACCGATTGCTGCAATAATAAATACAAAACAAAATGTATATAAAGCCAAAACTTTTTGTTTTTGATTGCATAGTGAGGGGGTTAGAACCTCTGTCAGCCTTTGTATTGCAGTTTGTGTCCCTGCTGGTGAGATTCACCCCCTCTTCTTGTCCTGTTGGCCATTGCCTTCAGTACAGCAAATGGCAGATCCAACATTTTTTGAACTGCTACAGGAAAATGAGATGAGCACAAAACTTCCAATGAGTAAACCTGTTCTGGAGACCAATAAGAGAGGACTTCCGTTGGAGAGATCTACTGTTAATTCCTGATGTGTGTCTGGGACAGGAAGTGGAAGGAAATGTTCCCAATGGGACACAGACTGCAACATAACCATTTCCTTCTTTATTCAACACAAAAATAAATGTTTTGGCTTTACATACACTAAGTTTAAATTAATAGTTTGTGATCCCCTTCAATGGTGGCTTCTAGATTTTATAACCTGTATTTACCAAAGCAAAAAGCACACTGAAAAAGTATACAGACTCACCAAGATGTCTCCATTTGACTCATGAAGATAATGAAGTGCAAGCTCCTGATTGGTGCCACCACCTGGTAGGATGCTGGAACATGCGGCTGTTTGCAATTCCTCTACTGTCAATGGAGAGAAAGGAGAGTTTAAAGAAATACCTAAAGTGACCATGTCATTTATAAAAGTTCAAACAAAACAGCACTCTGCAAAGAAATCAATTTATTCCCATCTGTCCCATGGTACCGATCGCCACTTTATCTCAGTTTAATCCTCAGCACCTGGGCACATCCGGGTGTGTTGGATGTCTGGTCCCCAGTTTCACTCTGTGGTTCCATCCGTCAGCCTCTACACTGTCACAAGGGCCAACAGAGCAAACCACAGTGAGCAATGGCGGACACCAGCATTCAACACTGCCAAATGCTGAGCATTCATTGGCAAAGTTTAAGGGTTCAGCAGTATGGGACAGGTTCATTGCTTTTACTGCATTGAGCCAATTACTATTATTTATTTATTTTTAATAGACACAGAATTGTTTTAAAAAGTCAGACTCCCAACAGATATAAAAAAGTGAAACAAAAATCATATTTTTTTGTACCATTCAAGCATTAAAAACGTATTTTAAATACTGCCGGTATAATTATAACTACCCAATTACATATTAACTTTCCATAATACCCTGGGGTGTAAGTACCAGATCTTGTGGGTCAATCTTTACGGTTGCATTTCACAAATGTAATTTTAACTGTGATTGTTCTGTTTGGAAACTAACCCACACTTTCTGTCCCACAACACAAAGACTTCATATTTTTACTGTCATTTTATTTTTAGAAGTCCATGCTGTGTTAAAACTAGGCCAAAATAACAGAATCGCCATTTTCCATCTCAGACAAGTCAAGGTTGCTTGTTTATAATACATTCAGGGAGCAGGATGGTCCACTATTTTGGCAAGGACTTAAGCCAGCCATAGATGGTTCGAATTCAGACCAGTTCAGCAGGGACCGGCTGAGATTTAAACCATCTATGGGCAGACTGTATGTACCCAAGTCCATCCATCGATGGACTTGGGTACAACCAGCATGTTGGATTTTCAACATGTGATTATTGCCAGCGGCTACAGCCACTAACAATAATCACTTTGTTCTCCCGGCAGGGATGGTTCCCCGCGCCCTCCCCCCCGCCGAGAGAACACAACAGCTTTGCGGAGCAGATTCCCCCATCAACACTGACTCGATTGGGGGGGGGGGGGGGGATGGAGTGATTTTCTTTCTTGCAACCCATGGAAAGGAAAGAAAATTGCATCATTATGGCCGGCCTTAGTATAGAATTTAAAGGATATATAAACCATAAATAAATAATTGGATACGATTAGTGTATCACTAATCGTATCCAATTATTTATTTATAGTTTAGATATCACTGCATAAGTGTCTTCAAATAGCACTTATATTGTGTATTGCGGTTGAATGCACAGCACAATGTACAAGATCGTTTGATGTGTATTATTTTTTCAATATTTGCTAAATATTCAAGCATTTATATATGGGTGCAGACACTTGTATAATTTAGTATTTGCACTTTTGATAATATATAGGTTGCTATAGAGTTATATATACTATAGATCGTATAATCAGTGTCACTTTATTCTATATCCATTTAGCATTTGCACTTTATGTATTGGCACATTGGATATTAATATTTGCACAAAAAGGTCTACACAGCGCGGCACAGGTTTATTTTATTTAAAGATTTGTCCCTGAAAATGGATAACAGGGACTGACGGCCGGCGTTGCTGTGCGATCCATGGCCGGTTTAGGTGTGAACCGAGCCTAAAGCGGACCTTCACTCTCCCCACCCACTTTCCTGCATTCTACCCCTGCTCTTTAATTACATATTTCTTTTCATATTTTCTTTTAAATATCTTCTTTGGGGGGAAAACATTCTTTCCTATGCAATAATGACATACTGGTTGTCCACAGCCTCCTAGGACCCAAGTCACGCATTCCAGGAGGCCATGGAATGCTCTGCTGTGCATGAGCTGTCTGTCTTTTCCTGGTTCTTGCAGCCGGCCTCCTGTTGACACTGCTCATGACCATTTATGTAACAGAAGATGATGATAGAGCGGAACTACATGTGTGGTGGACTATCACTATAGCACACTGCTGAATCGATGGGTGTGGAGTATTTTTTTTGGTGCATAACCCAGCGAAATAGGAAAGGGGGAGGGGCAATAAAGTTTCTCTTTAAAGGGGAGGTCCAGCTTTTTTTATGTTTATTAAAAGTCAGCATATAAAAAGTGTAGCTGCTGGCTTTTAATAAACAGACACTTACCTGCTCCACTGTCCAGCAACGCGGCCGAACGGAGCTTCGCTCCCCCCCCTTCTCCGCCGGTGCCTCCATTCCTACTGTGGGCACCCTGCCGTGACAGCTTTCCGCTTCACGGCCGGGCACTCACTGCGCATGCGCGAGCAGCGCTGCGCATGCGCGAGCAGCGCTGCGCAATCTGAGTGGACAGGCGATCGCCTGGGACCTGTCACGTGTCCCAGGTGATCGCCTACAGGGAGGGGCCCGCCTTAGGCGATATGACGTGTCGCCTAAGCGGTCCCTGGGCGGAATGAGGAAGTGGGACAGGAAGTCCCACTCTTACTGAAGCCCCCATGGCTGTTATTAGAACAGGAAATTAGGAGAAATCTTCCATTGGAGGCTGTGACAACTATCTAAAGTAGGGGTTCTACCTCACTATAAGAGATTTTCTCTCACTTCCTATTGAGTCTTTGGGACAGGAAGCAAGGGGAAAATTTATGTAAAAAAAAAAAGGACAGACTAAAAAAAAAAATCCCTATCCCTATCCAAAAAGTAAAAAAAAAAAAAAAAAAAAGAATGACAAACACTAAATTAACATTTTGAAGCTCAACATAAAAATTATCCCTTTCATGACTAAGCCTATTTCTGACATTTGGTGTTTACAAGTTAAAATCCGTGTTTTTTGCTAGAAAATTACTGGGGCGCTTTAAAAAAAAATTGTTTTTTTTTTCTTATTTATTTTATTTATTTCTATAATCTAAAATCGTGTTTTTAAAAAAAAAAAAATATTTTGATCACTTTTATTGCTGTCACAAGGAATGTAAACATCCCTTGTGACAGTAATAAGTGGTGACAGGTACTCTTTATGGAGGGATCGGGGGTCTAAAAGACCCCCAATCCCTCCTTTGCACTTCAAAGTATTCAGATCGCCGAAAACGGCGATTCTGAATACCGTGTATTTTTTTAAATCCGGCGCCATTGGCAGCCGAGTAACCCGGACGTGACGTCATGACGTCGCTTTCGTGGTTACATTGAAGAGACTGAATCAAAGCCGCTAAGAGCGGCAGAGGCAGGGAAGGAGGGGGTGCCCCCTCCCGCTCCTCCGGGATAACAACCGAGCGGCTTTTAGCCGCATTAGTTGTTATCCCTGGAAAGCCAATCGTCGGCTCTAAAAAATGATACCGGGATGATGCCTGCAGCTGCAGGCATCATCCCGGTATAACCCCCAAAAGCTGAGGCTGCGTATGCTCAGCGGGAAAGGTTGAAAAATGTAATCAGAGTTCCATATTAATTATAATAATACCATTTTTAAACAATGACTATTGAATTTGTTTAAACCCCCCCAGTCTGATGATCGTTCCCCCAAATTCAGCCGCGTGGGGAAATCTTCCTGTAAAGGAATTCCATAGAAGATGCTGCAGTCAGCTTCTCCTCAGATTATCTGAGACTGCAATTGTTTAGATGCCAGAAATATTCACAGTAGCACACACACGGCTCCTTATGTAAGGCAGCTTGCCTTTACACTAATGGAACGTTAGGACACTGATTGCTTCTGGCTTACCCTGGTTGTTCTCCAAATCCTCCCAGGGACACCACACCAAGTCAGCTTTGTACTTATCCACAGACGCCAAACTCCTGTCTCTGCACTCAGGAATCTCTGCCTGGAAGCGTGAACCGACATTAATACGTCTGGATGCAGAAAAAAAAAACACAAGACGCAGCTTACTCCATCAGTATGCAGTAGAAAACAGAGCAGAGAAAAAAATACCTCTAAAAAGAAACTAGTGCTTGTAAAAGCCTACTAGTACTGTATGCCCTGCCAAAGGCATTACTGTTCTTTTCCATAGAATGTTAAAGTGGTACTAAACCCAGGAGCCTGCATTCACTATATCTGATCTCCCACAGTACACAGAACATGGAAATGCAGTTATTTTAGTAAATATAAACTGCTAAATACATTTTCTCATCGGCAGTATATATCAGTCTTGTGACTTCTATCAGTTTCTGACTAAGCACTGGTTAAAGCTTGTAGGATGAGTTTTCAGTCTCCTCTAATTGTCCTATGAGGCTACATGACTCCTGACCCTCTGTCTGGACAATACTGATTGGCCCCGTGCTGATCACATGCACCCTTCCATAAAAAAAAAAACCCTCACTAGCAACACACACCAAACTGAACATGTGCAGAGTGCCTCCAAGGATCTGTTCTAGCAGATGATTGGGGACAGTAAAAGATGGGGATGATCAGAGAAGACAGGATCAGCCTTTTTACACAATGCTGAGGATTAAACCCTTAGGTTTCACAGCGAGTATAACAAGCATGCTTTACTGCATATACAGACTGATTTTACTGTTGTGGGTTTAGTAACATGTTAGGGTTGATTTACTAAAGGCAAATAGGCTGTGCACTTTGCAAAGTGCAGTTGCTCCAAAGCTTAGTAAATGAGGTAAAACTTCACTTTGCAAAGAATACCCAATCGTATGCAGGGAAAAAAAACAGCATGATTGGATGATGGAAGTCAGCAGAGCTTCTGCTCATTTACCAAGCCCACTGTGCGCTGCAAGAGCACTTGGAAGTGCAGTTGCTGTAGATTTGAGGGGAAGATCTGAAATGTGGGGAAGCTCTGCTGATTTCTATCATCCAATCATGTACAAGCAAAAATGCTGTTTTTATTGTCCTTACATGTCCCCCTCAGATATACAGCAACTGCACTTCCAAGTGCACCGTGGGTTTTCCTTTAGTAAATAACCCCCAACGTGCGGTAGACAGACGCAGCTGGGAGGAGAGCTACAGACTGAAATAGTACTAAAGAAATGTCTGTGCTCAGATTCAAATAGCTTACATATACTGTATATAACACATCAGTAGAATCCAGTGTGATTTGTAACCCCCAGTTTTCTGAGAATACTGTTAGAAGACCAATTAACATCCTAGGTGGGCTGTTAGCGCACCTTGTATTTTAGCACTGCTTTAATTCCTTAGGATGCCATGATAGATTTATCACTTAGATTTATGTCACACAACCTAGACTAGATCTTCATATATCCCTATGGAGAAGCCAGCAGGGGGCAAGTGACACCATGTCTTGTATATGTATAGACCCACGCAATGTAAGTATTAGACAAGGCTGAGGCAAAGTGGTAACCACATTGTCTGAAGGAAGGGGTGTAAGGAGGGGGTAGTCCTCCTTTACTAGCCACTTTACTAATGTCCTACGCTTTCCTTACGTGGAGTAAAATTTTAACTTATTTTAGCTTAAATTTGGACTGCGGAAGGCCCCGTTGTCACCCTCCTGCCTGGTACCCTGTTATCGAAAAATCAAAGCAGCCAGGCGGAAAACAACGGCTTCATCCAATCAGTCTGGATGTCAGAATACAATAGCCAGTACTACAGATTACTCTATTCATACTTTTAAGTGTGGAAGGGGGGAATCAATAGATTTCTCTCGTTCAGCCCAAGGGGTGAATGTGAGAAATCTTACAGTGTATGGCTGACTTTAGAGACTTAACAGGCCAGCAGATTTTATAACCTGCCAAACTCCTTTCAAAACCGTATGATCAGCTTTGAACATGCTTACTTTTGTGTTACTAAACCCACAACAGTAAAATTTATCTGTATATGCAGTAAAGCATGCTTGTTATACTGTGGCAGCTAAGGGGTTAATCCTCTGCATTGTGTAAAAAAGGCTGTTGGATCCTGTTGTCTCTAATCCTCTCCTTCTTCCACTCTCCCCAATCCATCTGCTGATAGTACAGAGCCTTGGAGGCATTCTGCACATGCTCAGTTTGGTGTGTATTGCTAGAGAGTTTTTTTTTTATCTTGCGAGGGTGCATGTGATCAGCACAGGGCCAATCAGCACTGTCCAGACAGAGGGTCAGAGGTCATGCAGCCTCATAAGACAGTCAGAGCAGAATGAAAACTCCTCCTACAAGCTTTAACCAGACACTGATAGAAGTCACAAAACTGCTCTAACTGCTGATGAGAAAAGGTATTTAGCAGTTTATATTTACTAAAATAATTGCATTTCCATGTTCTGTGTACTGTGGGAGACCAGATATAGTGATGGCAGAGTCCTGGGCTAGTAACACTAAGTATTGAAAGGGTGTGTATATTTCACGCTCTTTAAATAGCACTGCTAAAGGCTTTTACGTCTACTAATGGTTTCATAACCTCCACATCTGTTTACAAAAATAGTTTAATCATTAAATAAGACTGTACAAGGAAATGTACTTGGGACAGTGTTTTTGTGATTGCACAGGCTGGACACCTGGAAAAGTTTAAACAGTAAAGGAAGCAGACATGGCCACATAGTTTCCACCTGGTTATTGCAGCATGTAATGTGTCCCAAAGGGCTGCAGATATAAATGATGACTATTTCCTCAGAAATGCTTTTAATATGCTGTACAGCCCACTCAGGGCACCCAAACAAAAGGCATCTGTCACTCCGATGCAAGGTGTGCACATTAATTCGCCACGGCATAGAATTTGTACCAGTTCATCACTTTAATAAAAGTCACTGCAGCTGAAAGGGATTCGTTGTGCCTTTAATAATTTAGCATGTGTTTCTCTGTTCATACAACTTTTTTTACAGGCACTTAATTGTGCAATTGCCATTTGACCCAAATTTCCAGGGATGATTTGAGATGACAGAAGCAAAATGTAATTTAACAAAAAATTCAAGTGCGTTTCCTTCCTTTTTCCAAGGAGGGATGTCTCGAAGAGCTAGCAAAGGCCTTCTTATACAGTTTTTCCATTCAGAGAAAACACATTTTCATGGTAAATAGACTGTACCACCACTGAGCTTATTCGTTTAAAGCGTTTGTTAACCTAAAAAACAAACAAAACCGATCCTGTTCCCTTAAAGCATGTTATACAGCACAGTGCTTATGCTGTCATTTGGCCCCCTGTATCACCTAAAATACCTGGCCGATCCTGCCTGGCTATGCCCTCCCCTCTGCAAACTGACCACGGTTTATCATGGCTGCTGAGCCCTGACACCATGGTCAGTTTACCCGATTCTTTCATCCGCAGCCTGCTATCGGTCTCCTGTGTCCCCCCCTTCCCTCCCTGCCTGCTCGTATCATGCCCCCCACACTGCTCAAAACTGCAACTAAATCGTCTTATCCCCTCTGGACCATAACAACAAGTGTCCCTGTGCTATCTTAAAAACAAAAAATCTGATCTGTACCTATATCAGCTCCGCTCCCGGTGCTCAGCTGACTGTCGGCTCCCTCTCTCTCCCTCCTCCCCGGCTGACGTCAGCGGGAGGGCTGGAGCTCTGAGCCCGAGAGTGAAGAGAGCCGAGGAATCAGCTGTGCGCCGGGAGCAGAGCTCATATAGGTACAGATCAGAAGATTTTTTACATAACACAGGCACACTTGTTATTATGGTACAGAGGGGACAAGATGATTTAGTTGCAGTGGGTTTACAACCACTTTAATGGTTCTGCCCAGCTGGCTCCTGGGGCTGATTGAAAATATAGCACTTTGTACTTTAATTATCCCTACCATTATGCGCTTCCTTTGCTAGATTTAAAGTAAAACTAAATTCTGTATTTCCCATTTTGGACAGAGAAAAATGGGTTATAAACCCATCTGGCTTCCGTTAACTTCCAATCTTGTAGACACAACAGGAAATGGGAGGAAATCTCTCCAAACTTAGACAATTGCCACTGGAACATTTCCTCTCTACTCCTGTTTTGGTGGTAATGCAAAATTTGGACTCTTCCCTCACTTTCAGGCCTAGTGACAATGATCACCAAGACAAACCGTGTAGTTTATAAAACAGGCAACAATGGTACAGCCTCCAAGTCTAGTCTGCTCTGATTTTCCCTTTTGCTATATAGTTACCAATATCAATACATTCCCTAAATTAAAGTAAAACTTCCATGGCACAGACGAAAAAAATAAATTACCGCTCAGATGAAGCTGTTGATCTGCTCACTGAATCCAAAGCAGTGGGTGCAGGCGATTGCATATAGCAATGCAGAGACTGAAGAAGCTTGGACAGCCGCACTCCAAAAAATATATGGTTCTTTATTTTAAAAAAAAGGTCACATCAACACAAGTCACAGCAAAAAACACAGCAAAGGGAGCTGACGCGTTTCACACTGCAAATCAGTGCTTATTCATGCAGTGTGAAACGCGTCAGTTCCCTTTGCTGTGTTTTTTGCTGTGACTTGTGTTGATGTGACCTTGTTTTTAAAATAAAGAACCGTATATTTTTTGGAGTGCAGCTGTCCAAGCTTCTTCAGTCTCTGCATTCCATGGCACAGACATGCCTTTCTACAGTGCGCAATGGACGATAGAATGGCAACTGGGCAGGACTTAGCCCAGAACCCAACTGAATGATATTAAAAATAAGATTTCAAATTGACACGGAGGAGGGGCAGCAGGCATCTTGGGGTATCTGCTCGTACGCAGGATTTTATAAAACAGGTTGATAGATTCAGATTCAGTCAAGAGAAAATTTCCTATAGACTTACGGTTCAAGGCTTACTGGTGTGGCATCTCCCATTGCTGTGAGAATAGGTGGCATGTCTTCACTGGCTGTAAAAAAAAAAAAAAACACAGTATTGAGCAACCTTATCAAGAGATTGTCATCAAAGCCTTACTACACACGTATATTGTCATATTCCCCTTTTCACACCTCTGACCTAACTTTAGAATCACCATATCCTTGGGATCAAGCCAGCATTTGTCTATACTATGTTCTGTTGAATTTACACAATTGTTCATCTTACTTGTTTGTTTCTATGTAGTTCACCTTCTATGTTATAGACGTAACAATAAATTATTTGTGAAAGAAAATTACAGTATTTAGAACTCAGATCCAGGATATCAATAGGCACATTTTCAAGGAAAGACCATCAAAGAGGTGGACATCATAAATTTGTGAAAATATACGGTATTCTGAAAGGTTAGCAGTAGCGGGATTTGATTCCACTACTTTAATAAGTCTCAGGTGGCTTGACTGCACAAGTTTCATGTGTATAGGGGTGTTTTTTTAATATCAGAATTGCTTATTTCTTTATACAAATCTATAGGAATGCCTAAGGAGCATGAAGCAGAATAGAAAGAGGTCAACCTGTAGGTCACAATGCACCTGCAATGAATGAGTTACTGCCCCTTTACTACCCAATCATATGCTAAGGCGGTCCCTAACCAAGTTCCTGACCTTTTTTTGTACAGCTGAAGTTAAAGCAATACAACTTGGTCAGGGACCGCCTTAGCATATGATTGGGTAGTAAAGGGGCAGCAACACACTGGTGAGGTTAGTCCTATCCTCTCTCCTCCTATCAATTGCCCTTTCTTACCCCGGTCTCAAGCCTGCTTTGCAGAAAACTATAGAGAACAATAGATGACTAATATAAAAAGACTGTTTAAAATACAATTAGGAATTTTAGTTTGTGGAAAACTTGGTTAAACAGGGATATTTTATCACTCTACTTAGCTATTTTTTTTAATGGGAAAATGACTTTTTATTGATAAATGAGCATCCTGTACTTACTTTTAAAAAGAGAAAATGCAATTATTGTATACAGTATACATGCCAAAAAAAAGACAAATACAAAAGAGAACACTTACTGGATCTCAGCAGAGTTCTTGTACTACTCTTTGGAGTGATTGGCGGGGGCATTGAATGCGAGCTGGCTGACATGATGGCATTGAAATAAAGTCCAGACCCTTCCCGTACTGGGCTGAGGATAGGGGGTGGTGTGTAAGGGGGCAGCTCAAAGTTTTTGTCGCTCAAGTGCTCTGGCATCCTTACAGGAGAACGCAGGTGACTTTGATAGGAGGTTATGTTGGTATATACAGGGACAACAAAGGTTCCGGGCTTGGGAGGGATGAAGAGGGGTTCGGGCCTTGGACGCTGTTTGGGTTTCCGAGACACAGTTTCCCCATCCAAAGGCAAGGAGGTTTCATTGGGCTGCAGAGAAAGAACAGAAAAAAAACATTCACTATACAATAACCAAATAGGATAAATTCTAGCTAGATCCAGCAAATAAACATATTTGCACTTATCTAAACCGTCAGTAAAAGGGTTGATTGTACTACATGTGTATTCTCTGTTTAAAGAAGCAAGACGTATATCAACTACAGCTGAAGCCCAGATCTGCAATATTGTGGCTCTTATATATGCCTAAAAAGGCTAGTCTTAATCAAGTGTTCATTCCCTAGTGTCTTTTTTCATGGAGTGTCTAACAAGCAATTCATAGATAAAAAATTAACTGGAGGGCTTTGATGTCAGGTTTAGGTTGACCCAACGGATGCCCTTTTCCATGTGTTGCCAGAGGGAAAGCTGGGGCTGCAGCTTCCTATTACAACACTGAGACTGATCAGGTGGCTGTGGTGAAGGCAGACCCCTCCTCCCCGTCTCAAAAGATAACTTCACCTTTTGGAATAGGTTACATGTTTCACCCATTTTTAGAGTGGAACATATAACATGTTTCCATTTCTGCAGCATGTCCCCTATTCGCTGCATCAAGTGACAGCAAGCAGGGGATCTTCTCCCTGTGCTCGCTGTCACTATTTAAAACAAAAAACACAACTGGGAGGGGCTCCGCCCACCAGTTTGCGTCATTTATTCGCAGAGTTCTGTGAATGGGAAACTACAAGTATGGAAACCTTTGCGGCTGTCAGCGTGTAGTTCTCAATGAACTACCATGACACTGTTGAGTGCTCTGGAAGTTCATTGAGTCTTCCTGACCATGTGCAACTGCCTGACTGTACGAGCAGATACACTGAAAAGTCTGCAGGAGTCCTGCATATGATAGCGGGTGCAATTCTTTCCAGGCTCCTAGTAAAAAAATATAAATAAATGCACTTTTTAATTTTTTTTTACCTGCAAAAAAATGTGCATTTATTTATTTTTTTAAAAGATGAACTTATCCCTTAACAAGTATTTCCAATGCAGAAGTGGGTAAACCGCTATAGTTTTTTTTTTTTCCCCACAAAAAGACTTATTTGGAAAAGTACACAGAGTTTAAACAATGGTCATACATTAGAGTACAAAGAATATAGTATCAAAACAGGTTGACTATACATAAACATCTAAAGGCGAAAATTGTCTCGCCTCCACGGGATCCAAGCTTGGAGCAAAAAAAAAGGAAAAAATGTTTTACGAAAACTCCCCAGTTAATAAACATCAGGTAAGGAGACCACCCAAGTCTCGGGTAAGCATTATTCTGCCAACAGCTAATCGATTTAACCATTTCCTACTCTACCCAAAAATGTAAAAAAAAAAAACTTTGGATTTACATACAATTTGAACCCTTGCTAGATATATATTGCTAGATATATTCACATTGGAAGAGGATCTCCCCAAGAATATTGAAGTTTCACTTAAAATGTGTGACAAACCAGGAGTCAACCTGCTCTAGGCCAATAACCAGGAAAATATCTTTTGAACAGCAAGCACCATAGGATGCCAGTGTATAAAAAAAGAAATAAAGAAAGAAAAACACTGCAAAACTATATTTTCCCAGGTAATCCCACAATCCATGCTCCAGGCAGAATGATCATTGTAAGTCACAGAGTCTTACCTGATCAGAAAGTTACGGTAGTTTATGAACGTCAAAATCAAGAGGCTCCTCTGGGTCACTTTTTAAAGAACAGAAAATAACAATTTCCTGTGGTTTTATTATTTATTGGTACCTAAAAGAAGTGACTACAGTTATGTGATGGCTTTTTTATCCCAGGATGGGTGTACGGTGTCCCATGACTACGTTTTTTATTAGAAGCTTGTAATTCTGACAAATTCATCAGCTTGGTGTTTAACAGGACAAGATCAACTATGATGCTCCTTCACACCACCTGCTTTAGAAAACACATATGTGTTCTGTAAAAAAAAAAAAAAAAAAAAAATGATGTGTTTTTATTGTGGAGCATGAAACGTTAGCACAGTGCAAGACATGTTTAATTCACATTTTGCGTGCTTCTTAGGGCTCATCAATATGGGTGATTAAGCCTGTCCTCCATGCAGAGCTGCTGGCTGATGTGTGTGCAACCACCTCAGAGCTGCATGCATGCAGCCCATAGAAGTGGAGGCACAGGCAGCAGCCGCATAGACACAATCGCATGTCAAAGTTTGACACGTGGGCAGGAGCCGATGCATTGATCCGAGATGCACCCTCTTTTCCCCACATCTCAAAATTTTGACATGCGATTGTGTCCGTGCCGGTGCTGCTCGAGCATCCACTTCTATGTGCTGCCCGCATGCAGCTCCAAGGTGGCTGTGCAGGCAGCTGTCAGAAGCCCTGCATTGAAGACAAGTTTAATCGCCCGTCTGAATGAGCCCTAGCATGTGCTTTTCAATTTCCTCCCCTGAAATTGTAAACAAGTGACCTAAAGCGCACTAAATAACATGTATATTATATAATGTTTTTTAGTGCATTAGAGTTGACCATGATGTAACAGACATTGCCAAAAGCGCACAAAAGATGCAGCAAACAGAAGCAAAAAAAAGGCACCGAACTGTAATATAACGCAGCATATTAACCACTTCGCGCCCGGGCCATTGGCAAAAGACGTCCGCATTGCAGCACTCAATTGCCGAGAGGACGTCCATGGACATCCTCCTGTTTATTTCCGCGATGCCCGCCGCCGCGGGGAAAAGCTGTGCCCGCCGTGTCACGCGGGTGCCGATGCGCGTGCCTGGCGGCCACGATGTCCGCCAGGTACCCGCGATCGGCTGTCGCAGAGCCAGGAACGTGGGTCTCTGTGTGTGTAAACACAGAGATCCACGTCCTGTCAGGGAGAGGAGACCGATGCTGTGTCCCTTGTACATAGGGACACAGATTGGTCACCTCCCCCAGTCAGTCCCCCCCCCCCCCACAGCAAGAATCACCTAGCAGGGAATACATTTAACCCCTTGATCGCCCCCTAGTGTTAACCCCTTCCTTGCCAGTCACACTTATACAGTAATCAGTGCATATTTATAGCACTGTTCGCTGTATAAATGTGAATGGTCCCAAAAATGTGTCAAAAGTGTCCGATGTGTCCGCCATAATGTCGCAGTCACAATAAAAATCGCAGATCGCCGCCATTACTAGTAAAAAATAAACAAAAAAATTCATAATTATATTCCTTATTTTGTAGGCGCTATAACTTTTGCGCAAACCAATCACTATACTTTTTTTTTTACCTACAATATGTAGAAGAATACGTATCGGCCTAAACTGAGAAAAAAAATAGGATTTTTGTACTCACCGTAAAATCCGTTTCTCTGACGTCCATGGACCGACGCAGCTCTCATACTGATTACATGTGGGTATATGTCCCACATGTAATCAGTATGAGAGCTGTGTCGGTCCATGGACGATAAGAGAAAAACATTTTAGTGCATTGACCATGCAATGGTTTGAATGGTCCCCAAGTGTAGTAGCATCTAAGGACAGGAAGATTCAGGCAATCCTGTACTGTCCTCAACTGTCAGTAAGGAGATCAGTGCAGTGGGTTTCTGTAGTCCATGTACACATGTATGATCAGGGCATGCCCGTACAGGTGCCCCCATGGTAAGCGGCTCTCCGTGGGGGCACCCGATGAATGGGGTGAGCCAGGAGCACCGGCGGACAACCCAGAAGAGGAGGATCGGGGCTGTTCTGTGCAAAACCCTTACACAGAGCAGGTAAGTATAACATGTTTGTTATTTTTATTTAAAAAAAAATGTAACCTTTACAACCCATTTAAAGCGGAGGTTCCGCGGTATATCCTTTTTTTTTTTTACATTGCATTGGTTGAGTATTACTTTCTCACGTATCAGATGTTTCCCAGTCTCCCCAGTCAGAATCAGTTCTAAATTAGAACTTATAAAAATCCCCTTTGTAAGTTGCCATTTTGCTTGTGGGCATTGTGAAGCCCACAAGCAAATACTTCCGGGAAGCGTGAATGCTTTTCTCCCACTGCACTGTTGCCATCACAACGGACACATACTGTGAAGTTGTTGAGGGGGGGGGTGCGGGGGGAGCCGCCGCGGGATGTGCTTTTTCTTTTCACATTCTACAGTTCATCGCGGGGGTGGGGGGGCGCCGCTGCGAGATGTGTTTTCTTTTTACATTTTACAGGTCATCAGCGGGGGGGATGGGGGGTGCCGCGCCGCTGCGAGATGTGTTTTCTTTTCACATTCCACAGTGATATCAGCGCTCCTGTCTCCTATACTCTGGCTCCTGTCCTGTATGCTAACATCAGCTGCAGCTCAGAACGAGCGCTCTGAAGCTGTCAAGCTGATGACGAGGTGGTGAATTGTCTCCTGGGAAAGCATGACACTGCACTCCCAGGAGGCATTGGGGCGCTGGGGAAAGTAAAGGAACGCCCACTCCCGCGGGAGGGATACCAGGAAGTGTCCCTATTTAATACGAAATTCAAGGTGAATAAAAAAACGAAGAAGATAATTATTTGCCAAATGTTGTTATAAATGTTATACTGATTGGGATGAGCAAATGTTTAGATTTAGGGTGAACCTCCGCTTTAAGAAGAACATCAGACTGAATTTGTTTCCTAAATCCTGACCTAAAGAAATGAAAACCACGCAGAGCTTTGATGTAAAATTCCATGGAGGTGAACGGTCTCACCTTTACTACAGGTTCTGGAATGGTTGTCTGACCAGCCCTGTGTCGTGTGACTATGACTGACTGCATGGAGGAGTCTCTTTCTGAGGCTGCAGTCCTCTGCATCCTTTCTTCATCTCCAAGTTCTCGTACAGGTTCTATTTTCACGGGTACCGAAACCGGCATGACAAGAGGTCTCAGCTCTCCTTCCCCTCTAGGCTTCTTAGGAGATGACACACCAACAATGTCTGTGCTAGCCTTGGAATTTTCATTTTCCTTATTCTTTGACGCATCTCTATCCTGAAAAAAAAAGGAGAGGTGAGTATAACAGATTATAACTGTCTGGGTGACAATTCACCTCAGCAGGATCATTTCTAGTGCTGCTTTGCAAGTCAACAGTTGTAACCCTTTCTTCACCAAAATCGTACCTAAATAAAGTACAATTGCTGCTATGGAGTCAATGACGCTCAGGTCATGTTGCTTAAAATAATGCACCACTTATTGCTATTGATTAAATACATCTAAAATATGTTTTAAAACTTGCAAATGTGATTGCTGCCAAAACGCAACAGCAACCAAGCTGCAGATCTATACTCAAAGGTAAAGTCGCTGTTGGTAAAAGTTAAGTTGGTAAAGTCCATCAGGAATAAATACAGAGTAATAGAAGGGCTGAAATACTTACAGTACCTTTATTGCAAGCTCCCTTCAATGCTGACAACATGTATAAAGGCCTAGGCACTTGTTTACACGATCGCTGCTGAACTGGCACTTCAGTCACTCTGATCCTCTACTTTATCAGAGGTCAGAAGGCCAAGGGCCCAGGCTTCCACACACATGGACAATCCTCAAGGATGCATGGATCAGAAATAAAAAAAAAAGCAGTTTCTGGATACAAAGATTACACCTATTTGTAGTTCTAGTTTGCCAGGTTGTGTTGCAGCTCTGATTTGTGCTTTTGTGTATGACTGTTCCTTTTACCACCTGCATATGGTGTATGTATGTATATGTATTATGTATGTGTATGTATGCGCATGTATGTATGCATGTATGATGTATGTAAGTGTACATATGGTGTATGTATGAGGTATGTATATGTATGCATGCATGCATATGTATTATGTATGCATGCATGCATGCATATGTATTATGTAGGTGTATGTATGCGCATGTATGCATGTAGGTGTATGTATGATGTATGTATGTATGTATGTGTATGTATGCATGCATGTGTACATATGGTGCAGAATGTATGAAAACCTTGCCCTCCTTTTTCCCATGTTCTTTTAAAGGTCTGTAATAAATCAACATGATTGGTAAGGATGTCTTGGTGTTCTCTCAAACATTTCAAGCTGCCAGATAAGAGTTGAGCTGGCCATTCAACTCATGTTTGACTGTTAGATTGATTTCTGTCAAATGGGAAAGCTGGAAATTTTTAGTCAATCAGCAGCTGCAGCCCCCGATCAATGTATTCTGAGAGTGGAGGGTTCTGCTCTCAGAATACAATGGGTTTGTAATCCTAATGGCAAGTAAACTGTGTTGCTCCAGAGCTTAGTAAATGAGGGGACGCTCTGCTGACTTCCATCATCCAATCATGTTGCAAGCAAAAATGCTGTTTTTTTCTTTTTTTTCTTCCATGTGATTGGGTAATTCTTTGCAAACTGAAGCGTCACCTCATTTACTAAGCTCAAGACTGTGCTTGCAGAGTGCAACTGCACAGTCTATTCTGTTAGTAAATCAACCCTAATGTCCCAGTGAAAAGGGGGAATTCCTCCATCCACCTTGCTTGTGTGGATGGAGGACATCACCTATGGCCAGCTTTTAGAGTAGAGCCAATCAGTGTCAGGTAGCATTGGTTTTAAGGCAAGATAACAAAAACAATACAGTGTGTAATTCACTGTATATCGAATTTACTTCTAATGTATCACTTTGTCATGTTTGCATTGTTACAATTCTATTATTGTTAAATCAATCTACTGGATAAAAAAAAAGAAGTTCATACCTACAGGTATATACTACCCCTCACAGTGATTACAGTAATACCCCCCCCCCCCCTCCCCTCCAAGCCCTTTTCACACGGGCGGACTGACGGGTTCGCCTGTCAGTTTTTTTTTTAGGACCATCCATTGCCCTTTATGGAGCGGCGGATATAAAAGCGCTTACTCATAACACGTGTTATGATTAAGCACCATCTGCGTGAAAAGCGTTAACATTTTTATCTCCTGGTGCTCGCTGTGCAGTATATGCTTTTATTTGTTGATCTCTACAATAAAGATTTTGGCCTCCTTCCGGAGTGTGCAGCCATTTATCCATTTTCCCCCCCAAGTTCTCTGGGTCAGGGCATCATCCAGGGTCAGCACCTACTGGGATGATGACCATGATAGGACACAACCATGTAGACACTGGGGCCTGTGGATTTTCTAGTCTGACACAGATCAGCCTCGGCTACTGCCTCTGACCTTGTAATTTGCCACAATGTAATGTTGGAGTCTGATCACTGCAGGAGACAAGAATGAGGATCCTGTAGCAGACCACTGACATCAACTCAATCTTGGCAGAGCCACTGGACAGGAGCTTAAAGAGGTTATAAAACGCAAACTTTTTTTTTTCTTACCTTAATGCATTCTCTGCCTTGAGGTAAAAAAAATCTTTCCAATATCTGTTCCACAGCCCACTCTCTAAAACCTTAGCCCTCCCTCTATCCAACATTGTTCCTGTCTGCAGCGCCGCTCTCTCATGAAACTGACAGTTGTGGGTGCCTAGGCTCCTGCTAGGCTCTAGTCTAATTCAGTGAGGAGGGACCAAGAGGCCTGGCCTAGCCACTCTGTGTGTGTCTGTGGGCGTACACTAGGGGTCGGCCGATACAAATTTTAGTCTTTCAGGCTAATAGCCGATATCAGGTGCCGATATTCTGTAGATTAAACTTTTTATTTTTACACTGTCCTTTTAAATTATTATTATTATTTTTTTAAATCACTGTTATTGCTGTCATAAGGAATGTAAACATCCCTTGTGACAGTAATAGGCAGTGACAGGTACTCTTTATGGAGGGATCTGGGGTCCCGCTTACTAGATCCGAGGCTCTGTTTGGGTCTTCGGCCAACCAGCGGACCTGCCGGCTGCTCGCTCGGGCTTCCCGGTAGTAACAACCGCATCAGTTGTTATTACAGGAAAGCCGACCGTCCGCTCTAAAGACTTGCACTGGGGTATAGCCCCTTGGCACAATTCCTTAAAGCAATATCGGTAAGCTTGTAACCGATACTGATGCGTCAAAAAAAGTGAATATCGGCCGCCGATAATCGTTCGAACCCTAGCGTACACAGCCCAGCTCGGGATTGTGCCTCTCAGCACACAGCTTGCTAAGGAGGTACAGGCAGGGAAGGAGAAGTAGACGGCACCGGTGAGGGACCCCAGAAGAGGAGGATCGGGGCCACTCCGTATAATACCATTGCACAGAGCAGGTAAGTATACCTTGTTTTTTATTTCATAAAAAAAAACTGCTTTTATGACCACTTTAAAGCGGTAAAACTCTTGCATAGGAAAAAAAAAAAAAAAAGAACTTCTCCTGCAAGGTCCTGCACTGCATACTCGCACACTATAAAAGACTTACCTTGAAACAAAGCTCTCCAGCGGCATTCTGTCACCACTGACAAGGCTTTCAACTTCACCCGATTTTCCTTCCTGATTCGCAGGTTTTTGGGCTGTTTGAATAGCTGAACCGTGAGGACGTCACTCCTCCCCATGCGCACGCAAGTCACAGCCGCAGCACAGAGCTCTGAAGGGACGCCAGAGCGCGTGCACGTGACATTGCCGGCTGCACAAATAGAGATCATCTCCTACACAGTGCATGTTTAGGAGATTCTCATGTACCTACAGGTACGTTTTACCTACTGACTCCATGCATTATATGATTACAATGCCTGTTTTCATGTCTTTCTGGTAAGCAGATTGATTTGCACAGAGGTGTGGGGTGCCTTCCTTTTCTTTGCACACTGAAGTTTGGTGGAGGTCTCCTTATCAGCTTTATCTCGGATTGCTTTGGACTGTCACGTTTATATTTTTACTGAAGCGCTGCACTCTTGGACTTTATTATTTGTGTTTGCTTTATCTACAAACTGTGTTGGCTGCTTTATTTTATTTGTTGTTTCTTAAAGCGGAGCTCCGCCAATTTTTTTTTATTAAAAGCCAGCAGCTACAAATACAGCAGCTGCTGACTTTTAATATTAGGACACTTACCTGTCCTGGAGTCCAGCGACGTCGGCAGCAGAAGACGAGCAATCGCTCGTCACTCTGCTGCCCCCACCGCCATCCTCGGTGAGGGAACCAGGAAGTGAAGCCTTGCGGCTTCACTGCCCGGTTCCCTATGGCGCATGCGCGAGTTGCACTGCGCCGTTCTGACTGGTCCTCCTGTGTTCTGGGAGCCGAGTGTCTCCCAGAACACTACGGGTATTCTGCGGGAAGTGACGTACTTCACGCAGATTTCCCGCAGAGAGGACTCCCGGAAGTGGGTGAAAATACCTGTCTTAGACAGGTATCTGCACCCCCTCCCCCCTGAAAGGTGTCAATTGTGACACCGGAGGGGGGGAGGAATCCGATCAGCAGAAGTTCCACTTTAGGGTGGAGCTCCGCTTTAAGTTAGCGCAGAGATCTGTTCACCCTGCTTTATCACGTTTTATTATAAGCTTACCTGTAGGTACAAGTGTCCAAGCATTGTTTACTACCACTTTAAGGACTGTGTTTTAATGATGAAGTCTTTAACCACTTCAGCTCAGGAAGGATTTACCCACTTCCTGACCAGGCCATTTTCTGCGATACGGCACTGCGTCGCTTTAACTGACAATTGCGTGGTCGTGCGATTTCGTACACAAATAAAATCGATGTCCCGTTTTCCCCACAAATAGAGCTTTCTTTTGGTGGTATTTGATCACCTCTGCGGTTTTAATTTTTTGCGCTATAAACAAAAAAAGCCGACAATTTTGAAAAACAAACTTTTTTTTTTTTTTTTTACTTTCTGCTATAATACATATCCAAAAAATCTATGTATACAAAAAAAAAAATGTATTCATCAGTTTACGTCGATATACAATCTTCTACATCATTTTGGTAAAGAGAAATCGCAATAGGCATATATTGATTGGTTTGCGCAAAAATTATCGCGTCTACAAACTACGGGATAGATTTAGGGACTTTTATATATTTTTTATTATTTTTGCTGGTAATGGTGGCGATCTGTGATTTTTAGTGGGACGGACAAATCTGACCCCAAATTACTCTTTTTGGGAACCAGTGACATTAATACATGAATTAGTGCTATAAAAATGCACTGACCAATGTAAAAATTACACTGGCAGGGAAGGGGTTAACACCAGGCGGCGATCAAGGGGTTAAGTGTGTTCCCTCAGCGTGTTCTAACTGTAGGGGGAATGGGCTTACTGAAACATGACAGAGATCACTGTTCCCGATCACCGGGAACAGTAGATCCCTGTCATTTCACTAGGCAGAACGGGGAAATGCCTTGTTTACATAGGCAGTTCCCTTTTCTGCCTCTCCTGGCAAATAAATATTTTTTACTTTCTGCTATAATACATAAAAAGAAATAAAAAATTCTTCATCAGTTTAGTCCAATATGTATTCTGCTACATATTTTTGGTAAAAAAAAATCCCAATAAGCGTACATTGATTGGTTTGCGCAAAAGTTATAGCGTCTACAATCTATGGGATAGATTTAGGGACTTATTTATTATTTTATTTTTTACTGGCAATCTGCAATTTTTAGTGGGGCTGCAACATTGCGGCGGACAAATCTGACACAGAGTGATACTTTTTGGAGACCAGTGACACCAATACAGTGATTAGTGCTATAAAAATGCACCGATTACTGTATAAATGCCACTGGCAGGGAAGGGGTTAACACCAGGGGCGATAAAACGGTTAACTGATCCCTAGAGGTGCTTACCAACTGTGTGGAGCAGTGTCACACTGAAGGAAAAGAGATCCGTCTCTCCTGTAAACGATCGGCGGGTCCCGGCGGCCATCGCGCCCTGGACCTGTGTTTTGGCACCCGCTGTGTCCAATCACAGCAGCGGCGGCACGCGCCCCCTAAGACGCCTGCACGAAATCAGGTACAGGATTTTGCGTCCTGCCGCAGTAAATGTACGTGGGGCGGTCCGGAAGAGGTTATCTATGCAGTTGCTGTAAATTGTGTATCAGGAATTCATTCATGCAGACCTGTAAAGTTACTGAAAGCTCCAACTTTAAGCTGATGAGGCCCTTTCATGAGTAGCTGGTTCACTTAGGCCCCTTTCACACTGGGGAGGTGCACTGGGGGTATAGCGGCGCTATTTTTAGCGCCGCTACGCCGTTGTTTTGCCGCGATTTTTGGCCGCTAGCGGTGCGGATTTAACCGCCCGCAATGCGCTGCTGAAGCAGTGCATTGCAGGTGGTATAGCCGCGCTGTCCCATTGATTTCAATGGGCAGCAGCGGTAAAGGAGCGGCAAACACACCGCTCCAAAGATGAGGCTAGCAGGACTTTTGGAGCGGTCCTGCTAGCGCACCGCTTCAGTGTAAAAGCCTTCGGGCTTTCACATTGAAGACTGCAGGGCAGTATTTTTTCAGGCGCTATTTTTAGCGTCAAAACGCCTGAAAAAAGCCCCAGTGTGAAAGGGGCCTTAGGGCTCATTACCACTTGCGTTAGTCCTCTGAAGAGCAATCCACAGTAGAGGGCATTTAAACAGGAGGTTTGCCGTTTCAAGCCTCAAAAGCCTGCACCACCGTGCCACAACTGTGTAAATTGCACGTGGTTGTTGGGCAGCTGTGGCGTGGTCCTCGGTCGCTTGAATAGTTTGAACGTGACAAGAGGAAATTTCCATGCTGCAACGCAAAGCATCAATGCATCAGCAGCATGTGTTACCCCTCATATGGCTGCCTCTGCAGCTTCGAGGAGTGGTTAAAATGTGGCTCAACCACCTGTTTTTACTGCCCCCGTACTGCAAGTATAAACTAGGCCGCAATGTTCCACTAAATTCTGTCTTGAAGACATTAAACAAACAAGCTCCGTATTGTATATGACTAAGACAGGAAATAAGTAATAATTCTTTCAGATAAAAGTGTGACTGTACATAGCTGTGTAAAGAGAGAAAGAAAGAGCGCGAGACTTTCTCAGATACTTTATTATTATTTCTTCTCTCTGGGCCGAGGCCAGAAACATGTGAAAACACATCTCCTTCACGTGTTCCCCAGAGTTTCATGGCTGCCTCTATTTATATCCTTCTAGAGAATTCATCTCGCTCTCACATTCTAAGACAGCAAAGCCTCGGCTCTGCCACATTACATGGACGTGACATGCCGGGCTATTTCGGAGCGGGGAACTAGTTGAGGGTGACCATGGCTGCCAACAGCATGAACAAATGTAGCCGCTTCACTCCACTTCCTGTCCTCAAACACATATACAGCGCACCCAGAACCAAAAGTTATTTATTTCTGGATAGAGAATGGAATAATCAAAGCAAACGTGTAATATCAATCAGCTTACCAACCATTAGATGTGGTGGCAGCATTCGTTTACATTAGACTCCCCCCCCCCTCTCTTTTCACCTGGTGATCTGGCCAATAAAACACCTCCTGAGTGCCTCCACTCTGGATGAAGGAGCACAGAGGAGGCACCTTTGAATAGCAGCATTGTCAGTCTTGGGGGAGGAGTGTGTTGGATGTACTAGCAGATTTAGATACACTTCGGGCCATTTTACACTGCTCTGTAGCAAAATCGCGGTAAAAACACATATGCGTTTTTTACCAAGATTTTGTTGCGTTTCAGATGTGTTTCCTGTGCATTTTTGGGTTGCCTGCACCTTTAAAAAAAAAAAAACCATGCGACTTAACGCACCAAAAACACAAATCGCGGTGCGTTTTTACTGCAATTTTGCCACAATTTCCATTCATTTCAATGGAAATTGCGTTTTTTGTGCGGTTTTCAAACCCGCACCATGCAGGGCTTTTCAAAATGCATCACACCTACAGCTCAGTGGTGTGAAAAGCAGGGTGGATTTGATTTAAATCACTAGTAGAAAAGGCTTGATATAAATCAACTCAATTTAAATCATAATTTCTAAAGAGCAACGGTCATTTCTGTCCCGCAGCGGCTCCTCTTCTGACCCGCTGTTCACTCGCCGACAGTCTCATTCACTTTAATGGGACGGCTGGTGATGCTGCAGTGACACAACAAGGTGAGGGACGTGGCGGCAGCAGGTGAGTGGATGCCCGCTAACAGGCGCTGCCATGATGGATCTGAAATGACAGGTGCTCTTTAAATGTAAGGACTTATTCTTGCTAATAGTTAGAATCTTTAATATTTGCAAACAAAATGAAGGTTTCCTATTTAGTATAATAAGCTTTCAGGTTAGTAAAACAGCGATCTCAGAACCGATCCAATCATACAGTTTGTAGTGTACATAGATTTGCAAAACAAAAGGGATAAAAGGAATATTCCTGAACTTTGTTTTATCTCATGGTTACTGGGAATTTGCAAAATATACAGCCTCGTGCTCCATAACTAATATCAATTTCATACTGAAGAAACTAAATTATTAATGTATATTAAATAGAAAAAAACTGTCTTTAGATAGATTTTTACTCCAAAAGCATTTTATTCAAAATAAATTTATTTAAAAAAAAAAAAAAAAAAATTTTGATTTTTTTTTTGTTTTTAAATCATCAATTTTTATCCCACCCTTGTAAAAAGTCCCAGAGGATTTAAAGTGAAACATTTTTCTTCCAAGGTAAAAACGCAGGAAAAACGTATCCATGTGGAAGGGGTCTAAGCCCTGGTTCACCCCGCTGCGTTTTCACATGCGATTTGACATGTCAAATCGCATGTCAAATCGCCGGCAATGACACCGTCCTAAGAAACCTGCACAGATGTCTCTGTAATCGCGGCCAAATCGGGACTGACAGGCGGGAGTGAAATTGTGCGAGTTCAGCTAAACTCGCACAGCTTCATTCCCGCAGCCCAGTGTGGCTAACAAATAGAAGCCAAACCCCAGCTCACACTTCAGTGAAAATAATCTTCCTTTTTGGGATAAAGGTTTTACATAAATAAATAAATAAATAAAAGCGGACCATTGTAACACCCCAGTCAATGGCAAATGGTTTGTCTCATCTCTGTAACTGCTACATTTGTTCCTTTGAGTTTGTTCCTTTGAAAAACAACAGACTTACTGGTTGGATCACCAGGTAAAAATAAAAGGAAAGAAAGCCAACAAAAGAAGACTAATGCAGCCATCACAGCTAAAAATTGGCAAGATGCAATATAGTAATTGTTTGCTTTTGGGTTTACTATTGACTTAACTGTCTGTAAAGATGGAATTGTATTAGGGAGCATTGTTCTTACTTACTACCAATGTAAGTATCATTCTTCCCATTGCTTCCCAATGAATTTGTATTAGCAGTAGTTCTCTGTGACCTGAACATTTTTTCAAGAGCTCCTCTGGGTCAAGGAGGCTGAGAAAAGCTGGTCTAACCCTTACCCACCATGTAAAACAATCACAATTGGCGAGTCGGCAATGGTGAGCATTTTTAGTGCCACATCCAGTATTAATAAAGGAAAACAAAAATCCTCTTATGGTGGACTTTTAAAAAGGCACACATTTTTTAGAAGAAATATAGTTTTAAATTATTTATTGAGTAAAGTATAAAAAAGCATATATAAAAATTACTTAGAATATTTGAACATATTTACAGTATTGTCATCATAACATCATTGTACAAACTGTAATTTATAATTCTTGCACTCGACGCGTTTCAGAGTACATATGTGTCTCCTTCAGGGATTTATTTAAGCAAGAATACTTTATGTTCTAGAATAGAATATTTGAAAAAAAATGAATAAATATACAAATATACAACATTCCAACACTGTTCATAAATACATAGAGTTAGACAGAAAATGTATATTACATGCAAGTGAAATTTTAGGAATTCTGTCTAACTCTATATATTTATGAACAGTGTTGAAATGTTGTATATTTATTCATTTTTTTTCAAATATTCTATTCTAGAACAAAGTATTCTTGCTTAAATAAACCCTGAAGAAGGAGACACATATGTACTCTGAAACGCGTCGGGTGCAAGAATTATAAATTACAGTTTGTACTATGATATGATGACAATACTGTAAATATGTTCAAATATTCTAAGTGTTTTTTATGTATGCTTTTTTTATACTTTACTCAATAAATAATTTAAAACTCTATACATATTTCTTCTAAAAACGTTGTGCCTTAAAAGGCCACCATAAGGGGATTTTTGTTTTCCTCTATGTAAAACAATCAAATGCATTTTGTCTAGAGGTGGACTTTTAACCTCTTCACATTGGCCCAATGCATAGATATGGAGCCTCTCGGCATGTGGGCCTCAGCTCCAAACGGCTGCATATTTGCATACCTGAATGTAAATAGAGCTGTGCTCAGAGCGCGTGTCCTGTGCGCTCCCAGCGACTAACGAAAAGCTTGTGATCAGGAGCTTTCTGATCACTGTGAGAGCTAATCACGGCGGTCACGTGATCCGAAACCCATCCTCCTGGCATCAGAAACCTCTTAAAGGGCCGGAAGGCGTTAATTATTTTTTTGGTTCCTTATATTTATATATTTTTTAATTATTAATTGAGCACCACACACACACACACACACACACACACACACACACACACACACACGTGTAGGTGTAATGGTCAGGTGTTCAAACACTGAGGCTCGGTTCACACTGCTGTGACTTGGGATCCAACTTGTGAGACCCCAAGTCGCATGACATGTAAAATTCTATGTTAGCCAATAAGAGCGGTCTTAATTGGCACCACTGAAATCGCTCCGACAATCGAAAAAGGTTCCTGTACAACTTCAAGGCGACTTCTATCTGACTTGTGCCCATAGACTTTAATGGAAGTCACCTCCAGGTCAGACCCTCATCTATATAGATGTGATTTGGATCCAACATTACAGGAAGAAGACTATCCAGGCATTCCCTGTGATGTAGCCCCTCCCTCGCTTCAAAGTCACATCACAGTAGTACTCAAGTCGCCAGGCAAAGTTGCACCACAGATCGCAGTAGTGTAAACCGATCCTTAGCTATATCCATGGCTATATAGTGCTCATGAAAAAAAAGGAGGATCCATGTGCTGCATGCCTAAAGGCATTCTGCTGCTGCAATGTGAATGCATTCGACCATGGGAAAATAAATTGTTTGGACAGCCTCGCTTAACCCTTTTACCCTGGAGGAACCCTTGAATGGGTTTCACGGAACCACTTGCTAAAATGTATTATACCTACAGCTCACGTAAACTAGCATGATCAATAAACTGTAGAAACTTTCAAGCAAAAAGAATGTTGCATACCTACAGTATTTGACACTCAGAGCAGATCATTTTTCAATACTCACCTGCTGTATATGACACAATTCTTTACAACAATAATCTTGAACTGAATATTAGTAGAAAAGAAACACATAAAATGAAAATTGTGGTATCCTCCAAAACTGGTGGTCAGTGCATAAGTGGTCTCTTACATCGGTGGTCAGTGTGGAAATCGCACCCTTGCCTTAGTGGTCAGTATAGGTGAGAGATCCTCTACCATTGTTCATTATTCAAGGAAACCCTAGCATCCTCAAAGGGAGTTCCATGGCACCCTTGTTGCATTACACAGATTTTGAAGACTCTTTGGTGTTTGTGTGGCTCTTCACTTTCCTCTCATATTCCAATATACAAATAGATTAATTTGATTTAATCTAAACCTGGCCAGAGTGCTTACACTGCAAGACTGTATATTGCTACATCAGATGGCAACATCACAGGTAAAGGGATGTTAAAGTGTTAATAAACCCACAACAGAGCCTTGGGGACAAGCTGCACATGCTCAGTTTGGTGTGTATTGCTAGAGAGTTTTTTTTTTCTTGGGAGGGTGCATGTGGTCAGCACAGGGCCAATCAGCACTGTCCAGACAGAGGGTCAGGGCTGCTGCAGCCTCGAATGACAATCAGGGGAGAATGAAAGCTCCTCCTACAAGCTTTAACCAGACACTGATAAATGTCATAAGACCATTATATACTTCTGATGAGAAAAGGTATTTAGCAGTTTAGATTTACTAAAATAAGTGCATTTCCATGTTCTGTGTACTGTAGGAGACCAGATATAGTGAATGCGGGGTCCTGGGTTTAGTAAGACATTAAAGGGGTTGTAAAGGTTCGTTTTTTATTTTCTAAATAGGTTCCTTTAACCGTTTCAGCCCCGGACCATTTCGGTGGCCAAAGACCAGGCCACTTTTTGCGATTCGGCACTGCATCGCTTTAACTGACAATTGCGCTGTCGTGCGATGTGGGTCCCAAACAAAATTGACATCCTTTTTTTCTAAAAAATAGAGCTTTCTTTTGGTGGTATTTGATCAATGCAATATTTTTAACTTTTTGCTATAATGAATATCCCCAAAAAATACATAAAAATACATTTTTTTCAGTTTAGGCCGATTGGTTTGCACAAAAGTTATAGCATCTACAAAATAGGGGGTAGTTTTATGGCATTTTTATTATTTTTTTTTTTTACTAGTACAGCGATCAGTGCTATAAAAATGACACTGGCAGTGAAGGGGTTAACCACTAGGTGGCGCTGAGGGGGTTAAGTCAGTACTAGGGAGTAATTCTTACTGTGATTCTTACTGTTAGGGGCGTGGCTACGGGTGACACGTCACTGATGACCATTCCCGATCACGGGGAACAGTCAGTGACAGTGTCACTAGGCAGAACAGGGGAATGCCTAGTTTACAAAGGCATCCCCCCTGTTCTGCCTTTGCCGAATGCAATCGCGGGCCGCCTGGGAAAATAGAGTTCCCGGGACCCGCGGGGGCACTCACGAGGCACGCGGCGGGCGCGCCCGCTGGGTGGCAAATTTAAAAGGGACGTACAGGTACGCCCATTTGCCTGCCCGTGCCATTCTGTCGACGTACATCGTCGTGCGGCGGTCAGCAAGTGGTTAAGCTAGTGCATTGTTGGTTCACTTACCTTTTCCTTCGATTTTCCTTCTTCTGTCTGAATTTCTCACTTCCTGTTCCTCCTCAGTAAGCCTGCCAGCCAGAATGGCTCGGATGATAGGGGCAAGCTTACTGAGGTGGAACAGGAAGTGAGAAATTCAGACAAAGAAAAAAAAAAATTTAGAAGGGAAATCGAAGGAAAAAAGGTAAGTGAACTAACAATGCACTAGCTTAAAGGAACCGATTTAGAAAATAAAACGAACCTTTACAACCCCTTTAAATGTTAAAATTAAATCTGCAAAGCTCTCATTTGTATGTTAGCGCTAAATAAACACAGAGAATAACCTACATATAACACAGTCAGGGCAACGCTGGAATATTGTACACCTATATTTATTCACATAGAGTCTTGAAGGGTTATTCAGCGTGAGTGATCAAGTTTCGATGACGGACCATTTGTGCCAAGATCAGAGCATATCTGGCGAAGGGTCAATCAGACTAGTTAGAAATAGTTTGCATCCTGGCAGCTACAGGGTGTGAAGGTGTGTACCCCCGTTACACTGTACGCCTGTTCAATAATGCCCCCTGAAAATACCAGCCCAAAGTCATGTAGACTGTTTCTAGAACTTCACAGCTGTCCTCCACAGGTTGCAGGTGGTTCAATTAATTTTAAAAACGGAGATGTACCTCTGTTAGATAGACACAGTGCTTTAATATTAAAGGCCAGTTCACACCAGATGCAGTTCCGTACAGTTTTGTGTGCATTTTTTCTGCACTAAAATGCATGCACAGTGTTTTCCATGTATTCCAATAGCTCTTGTTGGCTCTAGTTCACAACATGTGGTCAGTTTCTGGTGCAGAAACTGACCGGAAACTGACTGCATGGTGTGAACTAGAGCCATTGGAATACATGGAAAACACTGTGCATGCATTTTGTGCGTCTGGTGTGAACTGGCCCTAAAGGGTCGTGTCAAATAAATATGATATTTTAGTTATATGTGGACTTGGTAGGCTGAGTCAGCTTCTGGTTTCTTACAGGTACTGGATACTTAAAAGGATAAGTTAACCTTTAAAAAAAAAAAAAATGCAAAAATTAGCATTTACTATTTTTTGTTTAGGAGCCTGGAAAGCATTACACCAGCAATCAGCAGACCACTGGTACCATGCAGGTCTCCTGCAGACGGTCAGTGTGGGCTGCATGCCAGTACATTGTACGGGCAGGCAGTTTCACACTGACAGGTAGAATCAATGAACTACCAGAGTGTTCTACAGCCCAGTACTGCTGTCACACACAGAGGGCTCAGATCGTTGAGCCACTGCCGGAGCTGAGACATGTTACATGTTCCACCCTAGAAACTCCTGGAACATGTAACATGTTCCCAAAGCTGAACTTATCCTTTAAGCCCCTTTCACACCAGTGGACCACTCGGGTCCACCTGTCCGTTTTTCAGGCAGACCAGAACGGACCACCCATTGTACTCTATTCAACTGTCTGGTGGACCAGATGACAGTCAGATGGAAGACAAGCAGTCTGTTTCCATCCGACAGCCCCATAGAGAACAGCAGGCTGTGGCCTTGTCCACTCAGCATAGCAAAGCAGACATGGATCTGTCATCCGTCTGCTCAGTGGGGATCAGTGGAGAGATGCCCCTGCTGAGCAGTCAGAACCGCTTGACGAATTTTGCTCCATCTGAAAGGGGCCTAAACCAAAAGATTTACCTAGTGCTATAAAGAAAGCCACAGCACACTGGAGGAACCACTGGTGTCCACATTTATTAGAAAGCTTGACATTGACATTCCTTGTCTAGGACTGCCCCATCCTTTGAGGCTTGTGGATATCTTTCCCAATGTGGACACCAGTGATCCCTTTGTGCTTTCTTCTTAGCATTTGGTCTGGGAGCTGAGTGGGCTCGTGTAACCCCCCAGCACCCGGATTTGAAGTGGCAGTGAGGTGGAGTGGCTTGGAGTGGAGTATTTTTATGTTCAAGCCTCATCAGGTGCGCAGACCCAGGAATGGATAACAAATGCAGATATCTCACCAATAAAGTCCCCAAGTGATAAAAGAAACAGCCAAGGAATTTGACCCCAACATCTACCAAAACCTAACATACCAGTTTTGGGTGAACAGCCCCTTTAAAAAAGCACTACAAGCCACATCACCCACGGAACATCGACCTAACCTAGTTTCAAGTTTAAGCCAACACTGATGTGTGTGGAGCGTAGAAAAGTAAAATGAAAATAGGCCCTAGGGCCCAATACCAGCTCCTGGTAAACTAACATGACCCCAGGTTCAGGTGCATCCACAATAGGCACACTAGAAGTTGTGTCTTTCTATCATCTCCAACTCCATTTATCCATGCCATTTTCATTACTTTCACCCAGGAAATATATTCTCTGAGTTTTATAAAAGGTAACCAACTAGATATAGCAAATAGTGGAGGAAATTGTGTTAAAAGTTTTTCTCCAAATACAGTAAAAATGTCACACAGCAAAATCTGAGTACATGACTTGTATGTCAGAAAAGAGCGATTTGTGAAAAACAGGCAGCTCTCTGCAGTGTCCACTTATTGAAAAAAGATGTTGGCTGGCTTGCAAACAATGCAATTTACATGGGAACAAAATGCTGGAAACATCTACTGAATTCAGAACAATGCAATATATTCTCATACACCACTTGCTGTTATTCTGCAGATCATAACCATTATATAGTACACATAATGCAAAATACTAACATAGATGATATATACATGAATTGGTCAAACAGCAGTAGCTTGCTTGACAGGAGCGGAGCTGCAGCAAGAACTTGGAGAACTCATCTGCTGGTCTAAGTGATGCTGAACAGAGGGAACGAGGTGCTTTTAATGGGTTTCTGAGGTCAGAACTGCACTGAGCCAAAAAAAGGCCCGAGCAGCGCCGGGACCGTCAGCAGCCAAAAAGCTGCTGTTTCTCAACCACAAAAATCCCAAATGATTTGTCTGACAAGGACGACACCCATTGTTCAGACCACCATCAGATGGCAAATCCCCTTAAAAAAAATAAAAAATAAAAAAAAACTTCATACAAAGAAAATCTTGCATGTAACAATTTTTTTATAAGAACAGAATATTACATTTATAAGTAATCCTCAACACCAAAGAGTTGATCCAGGGACTATTGGACTGCCCTAGGCGTATCAAGGAGGAATTACTTTTCTCTGTTGGAACAAACTGGACCATGCGTTCTAAAGGATTGTTGCCTTTTACTGGATCTTCTGTGGGTATAGGGTTCAGTTTATGTAGGTTTTCTATTATTGGTTGAAATCAATGGTCTTGTGCCCTTTTTCAACCTATATTGCTACGTATCTAATAAAAATGATCACTAAAGCTTCATTCATATGGGCGTACTTGAAGGCCAAGTTCACCTTTTTTTCTTTTTTTTTTTTATTCCAGCTCCCCAATGTACCAATATAGCATTATTGTGTAAAAATAAAACAGCTTTCCATTTATTCTACACATGCTTACCTCACTGTCTTAATGGCTGTTTAAAAACACTTCTCCATTACTTCTGCCTTACTTCCTGGAGGACAATAGGTCATGACACAGGAAAGAGTTGACCAGCTGAGGGTGCATGGTGTTCGCTAATGCGGTCAGCTGGTCAACTCCTTCCTGTGTCAAGACCTAAAGTATGTCCAGGAAGTAAGGCACAAGTAATGGAGAAGTGTTTTTAAACAGCCATGAAGACAGTGAGGTAAGCGTGTGTAGAATGAATGGAAAAATGTTTTATTTTTGCATTAATGCTATATTGGTACATAGGGGAGATGGAATTTAGGAAAAAATATAAAAAGCGAACTTAGCCTTTGAGCATATGTCTGTGCGAGGGCCATGTTTAACCATCAGGGTTGCACAGGTTTTACACAAATCCCTGTAAGGCAGTCCTATTCATCTCAATTGGGACGCAGCAATTGCATGGACACAACTGAAGCTCCCAATTTGACGGCTGTGTGAGTGCAGGTGCAAGACCCCAAACACAGACAGTGTGCGTTTGCAAACATGCATGGCTTTCAAATTGAGAGCAGCGGCTGTGCCCGTGCAGCTTTTGCACATTAAATTGACATGAATGAGACTACCTGCATGGGGACACACAGAACACCTGAGCATCCCTGTGTGGGCAAACATGACCCTCGCACAGGTGTCTGCTTAGGTATGTCTGTGTGAACTTGGTCCAAAAGCTGTGTCAAAAACAAAATAAAAAACAAAGTTAAAATTATGTTAAACCCTCATTTATTAGGCACTTTCAGTAGATAATTGAATCATTTACTGAAAATGTAGAATCCTTATCTTTAAATTCCTTGCCCATGTTTTACTTTAGACTGGTGCCATGACCACTGCCCCAGGTTTCCCGTTTAGGGTGGCTTATTTCTCCTGCAGCATCCTACGGAGCCATCTTTACATGCAGGGGCTACAGTTGCATCTACTTACAGTGTATGCATCAATAGAAACACTCAGCCCCATAGCCCAAGGTGGCAAGGCTTTCCCCTGCTACCCCCTCCTCCCTTCTTCAAGCTCACAGACAGGTTTCAGACTGCACTATCTGCTGCTGTTAATTCTTTCATGTGAAGACCAGATGTTCAGGGAAGCAGCACTGAGTGAGCAGAAGAGAGGCACTGAAATTGGCAAACTGCAAGTGCTGGGATCTTAAATACTTTACTGCAGAATGTTTTTTTTTGTCTGGGAAAGCTTGTCTATAGTGCAGATAGAGGTCCCAGGTGCATATGTGCATGTCAGAAACTAGCCGAATAGATGTGCACAGACGTACGCATATTTGCGTGCACGTTACCAATGCTGGTGCCAAACTGCCTATTAAAAACGGGGCTACTGTACTGGCTAGTTTCTGTTTTGACTACAACGTTTGGTGTTCTTATTCCCGATTCCTGTGTCTGACCTCTGATCCTGACCTGGCTTGCTCCTGACCACGCTTGTCTGCTACCTGCCCTGACCTCAGTTTGTCCCCGGATTCTACTTCTGCCTCCTGTTCTTGCCTGAATTGTTTCTCCGTTGCGGACACTGGCCTGTGACCAGACTACTCTTCTGCCTGATCTACCTGCTCGTTACGACCCAGCTTGCCTGACTCTGCATCCTACTCATTCTGCCTGCTACACCTCCTTCAGTGCAGCATGCCCTCACCTGGCGTCTGCTTCCAGCTGTGAATCTGCACCCTATCACCAGCCAAGCACTGTACCAGCCTGTCTGCTGCCAGCCTGTTCTGCTGTGACATCTGCCTGCTGCTCCTGTTTCCTGGCGACCTCCAGTGTAGTATCCGCTATTTCCAGCACAGACTACTGGACTGATCACAGGCACTCTTACCTCGCAGTGCTCTCGCAGCTTCTGTTCCATTATCAGTGGCCCCCAAGCCGGATCTGTACAAGAGGCCTTCCTCTGCACTAATCAGATACATAACAATTTTATTCACGGCAGAAGCGTCTTTGACCAAAATGATAGCTTATGGCTAGAAGGCACAGGGCAAAGGTTCATATAGACATTGGGGTTTACTAAAACTGGAGAGTGCAAAATTTGTTGGACATGGTAGTCAATCGGCTTCTAACTGCAGCTTATTCATTAACAAAAAATAAATAAATCTGGTTTCTTTGCAGAGCTGCACCAGATTTTGTAGGCTCCAGGATTTAGTAAATCAACGTAATTTTTATTTATTTTTTAAAAACGCAAAGTCTTCTTACCTTAGTGTTCTCCATGTTTATAATCTCTACCGCTTTCTGTGCTAGGGTAAATAAATTTGCTTCCTGCGATATGCGTCGTTTTCGCCGCGTTGTCTGGATCACCGTTACTGCTCCAGCTCCGTCCGGCTGACTAGGCACCACAGAAGTCTGCTCGGCAGTTGTCTGAATATCCCTTGCACTACCATTCTGAGGTAGTCTGGCCTTGTTTGGCTCATAGTGATTGTCATAATGACTTTCTTGGCTAGGTATCTGTGCATCTCTTGAAATAGGCTGGTAACTATGCTTATACCGTTCTTCTGGTTGTTTTTGCACTGCCTGATCATAATGGTGCTGAGCGTAAGGGTCACTTGACTGTCCACCTACTGTGGTAGGCAAAGGTGGCACGCCCTCTTTGGAAAGCCTACGAGAGCGACGTGGCAAGGGGATCTGAGTTTTGGGCATAACAGTCTGCTGGCTCTGCTCAACAAGAGCCTTCATGTATTCCTCCGATGTGGGGACACGTTGTGGCTGGCTAATCACATGCATCTTCTGTTGGGCCACTTGGTGAGGCTGTGCCACAGGGATCGCTTGCTGCATACCATAGGCCGACTGCTGCTGCTGTGCTTGGTAGAAGTTCTCAAACAGCTGCATTTTAGGAAGAGAGGGCTGTTGCTTTTGCTGACTGGCATAAGCAACATTAGACTGTGCCTCAGGAAAAACATGGAATATTTCCTGCAATGATGGTTTCTGACCCTGATGTCCAAATGCCATTTGAAATGGCTGCAAGGAAAGTTGTTGCTGTTGCTGCTGCTGCTGTTGCTGTTGCTGCTGCTGTTGCTGATGCTGTTGCTGATGCTGTTGCTGATGCTGATGCTGTTGCTGATGCTGTTGCTGCTGTTGATGCTGTTGATGCTGTTGCTGTTGCTGAACCTGCAAAATGGAGTTTAAATGGGCCTGCTGACGAGCCAATGTATGCTGTTCAAGCTGTGCCTTCTGAGACATCATCTGTTGTATTGCATCTCCATACGCGTCCACCTGGGACACCCCAACCCCTTTGTCTTGGCTCCTTTTTATTGGTTCATGATGGTTGTAATAAGAATGTACCATGGAAACAGGATAGCTGGGTGTATTTCTCTGCCACATTCCAGCTTGTTGAGCTTGCCATGTGGGATCACCCCGCTCTGTCACATTCCACTTTCCAACTACTTGCTGCTGGTTGAGCCTCATGGCTTCAGGGATCTCCTGAGCATACATAACAGTGTTCAACATATTGTTGGAAGCTGTGGAAAAGGAATCCAATTTTGTAAAGTCGGAAGCCTGAGACACTGGGAGCCGGGCTACAGAACCATAAAACTGCTGTTCCTTTAACTGCTGCTCCTTGCTGGGGACATGATGGCTGGGCTGATCACTAAAAAATGTAATCCTTTTTCCTGTCCTTTTATTTGAAGCCTTCTGTTGAGGCTGCAGATTCATGGTAAACAAAACACATGCAAATCAGGAGAGGTCTCCAAAGTCCACCAAACAAATATTCACTGAATAATGATTGTCAGATTTTCTTGGAAAGATGATTGAGTGGTTAGGCGGTCCTCTAAAGCATGGTGAGCCGTTTACTCACTGGGAACGATGAACGTTATCTGAAAGAGAGGAAGATATTATGAATTCTCTAGTTAAAAAAACATTGGTCCATCTAAAATTAAGGTAAATCGAGAAATCACTGAATATTATCATTCGTAGAATGCAGTTAAGAACCCCACATGCAGAACCTTGTTCTGTCTGTCCCTCACCCCTTACAGTGGTCCTACATGCTTCGATAAAATGATTGATTTATTTTTCAATCAATCTCTCTTGATAAGAATAATGGGTAGTCAACACAATCCATCGAATTTAAGGGGTGAGCCAAGGGGAAGTGGAATTTGATAGTTGGAAGATATGATTATAAGTTATCAATCCCATCTCTGTTTTCACCATGAAAACGTTGAAATACGATCACATTTATGACAGAATCATCTCAGTGCTGCCGACTGATGCAAAAAGAATTGAGAATTTTCTGCCCCAGCCGATTTAAACCAATACCATCTAAATAAAGTCTAAAGCGATTGTAAGGGAAGTTATGGCTAATCAATTGGTTTCTAATTTGATCATTTTGATTAGTTTGAACATCAATCGGATATTAAAATCAAAACATGTATTGCCACTTGCAGCAAGTTAACTGACAGCACAGCCTAGAGAGGAAATTAGGGTAACCATTCAACGCACTATAGGAACTACATTCTTTTAGATTTCAATCTTGTTCAGATCTGATCCATTATGTGACATGCTTCCACATGTACTGTTAGAGGCACAAAAAACACCATATATAGAAAGTATTCTTCATTCTCTGAAATTACATTAATATGTTATGTAGTCAGGTTAGATATACCTTTGCTATGCCAAGTTTGTCAATAATAGCGAGGATCTTCATCTGTTAGTATTTTGCAAAATTTGGGTTCCAGGATAAAAAGATTTTGTAGCTCAGACGTCACATTTAATGAAAGAGGATCTTTGACCCCTCCCAAAAGAAATAAAAAGTCAGCAGCTACAATAACTGTAGTTGCTGCCATTTAACAAAAGGACACTTAGCTGTCCAGGGATCCCCCACTGTCCTCACCTGGGCAGGTTCTTCACCAGTCTTCGGGTCCCCAGTGCCACCTTGTCTAGCGTGGGCTGTGACTCCTTAAGGCTTTACAGCCAGCTTCCCACTGTGCAGGCTTGAGTCCCTCTGCATGTAGTTTATGGGCCTGCAACCTTCTAAAACCTGCGACGTGTCCCAGAAGGCTGGGGGGGGTAGGGCGAACTTCTGCTCTGATAGCCTAGAAGTGGGAGCGGGTACCTATCAAAACTAGGTAACTGCTTCTTGGTGGGGGAAGGGGGTAAAGTGGAACTTCTCTTTCGGGTGAATTCTGGTTACTGCCAACATTCTCATCATGGATACCGATATCCTAGTCTTATCTACATCCTGTTTCGGAGTGTATGTCAAACTAAAACCTTTTTTTTTTTTTTAGTTTTGGATAAAGTAGTGAAGGAATAAAGCGCTGTCCAAGATCCCTTTAGAGAAACTAACCCTCACTCTATGTCCAGCTGACAATGACAGAAAGTTAGTGGAACTATCCAAAAGGGACACAAATACAAATCTTACAAGGGTTCTAGCCTATCCCCTTCACTTCCTATTTAAAAACCATTGTCAGCAGAAAGAGAAGTTTAATCTCTGTAAAAGGAGCCACAGAGAGCAGTAAAAACCAGACAAGGGTTCTAGCCTTTCCCACTGAATCCTAAACCAGGAAAGCCATTTTGGCAGGACAAGAAGGTGAATTACTCAACAGTGTCCACATCCTAATTTGTATCAATGATACTTTATATGGTTCCTTAGCTGTAAGTATTCATGGTCATCACTGGTGTGAATTGTATATCCACAAGCCACAGTTCTCCCCACAGTGACTGAAGTCTATTCTATTAAAATTAGAAGTGATTAGTACCCTAAGCTTTGTGGATACTTTGAGAGATTCATTTTTTGATAGGGGATTTTTCTGAAGTTTGGGAATAACTTTAAAACCTAGTAAATGATAAGAAATTACCCCACTGTCAGATTTTAATAGGGTGAGGTAAAATGGAGAAGGGTAGGACACTTTTTTATTTTTATGATGTGCTTAATGTATAGTATGCCCATTGCTTTTTGTCAAATTTCTTTTATGTATATTGTTAAAAAGAAAAATTTATAAAAAAAATTAAATAAATTAGAAGTGATCAACATTAAATGTTATCAAACCACTAATGAATAAAACCTCCACCTTAAGAAATCTGTCATGAGTGATAAATAAAGGACGCCCCAATGACCTCTTTCTGAAATTGCTAGCTTATTGGCTTTAACAGACGATATTTAGTAACTCCTACAGCTCCTCGTTTGAAAACATCCCGACAATTGAAGCTTCTTAAAATGATTGTTATTTAAAGTGGTTGTAAACCCTTAAAGACCACTTGGCCCTACAGGTAAGCCTAGATTAATATCTCCTAATCCTACTCAGGTAAGGAGATATTTGCAGAAAACATTGCACCGATGTCTACGGCGCATGTGCGCCGTAGACAACGGCGCATGTGCGCCGTAGACAACGGCGCAGGCGCACTGAGCGTGCCGGTTTTATCAATAGATAATGTGGGAACCGCGTGCATGCGCGGGGATCGTGCCGGTCCCACACGCATGCGCGGGAGTGACGTCATCGCCGCTCCAGCCAGTCACAGCGCTGGAGCGGCGATACAAGGAAGACGCTCTGAGGCAACATGGCAGCAGAGGTGAACAAGGAGCGCTTCGGGGGGCTTTGATCTCAGGTAAGTGCCACATAATGAGCTAGTATGGCACATAATGAGCTAGTATGGAAAAAAGGCATTCTAGCTCATTATGCCTTTTTCTTGCAGGGTTTTTTTTTTTTTTTTTAAGAGGAATTTTTTTTGGGGTTTACTTCCTCTTTAAGAGAAAAAATAGGGTTTACAAACAGGTTTATACTTCCCTGCTTTGCATGATAGAAGTGCACTGAGCAGCTCCAAAGCACCTCTATTAGGCCTCATGCACACTGGAAGTTAAAATAATGTTATAAAAACGCCAGTAGTTTTGCAGGGAGTCTTTCAACATTTTTGAAATGGCGTTTTTTAGCTGTTTTTTTGACACAGGATAACATGATGGGGAGTTCATGGACTGTAGAAAGAAAATGTCTGAAGCCATAAACAGCTGCTGTAAAAATGTCCAAAAACGTCCAGTGTGCATGAGGCCTTAGGGTCCCTCAACGGTGCTCCCGACTCCTCCTCTTCTTGGTCTGCCCCCCAAAGCAAGACGCGCTGCCTTCATCCACAGACAGCTCGGTCCCGCAACCCGCTCCCTCGTCACAAGGTTTGCCTTACTCCCAACTGCCTTTATTTTTTTTTGCAAATAATTTACAAAATAATTTAATTGCAAGAAATGCATTAGTATAACAAATGTTTAGGCTTTAGAACCACTTTAAACCCATAAAAAGTTAATGCATATTGTTCTGTTATGAGCTATAAACTTTCAACATCATCATCAAGACTATGCCTAGCTCACGTACTACCATTTGGTTATTTATTTAGGGAAGAGCGGCCATCAACAACCAGGGTTCAGTGGAACCCTCAGGTTCTTCCAGTGGCTGAGGGTTCTTTGAGCTGTGGCTGACCTCCCATTTGATGGTACCTGCATGGTTCCTAGGCCAACACCACCAATGGTCTTTTGGATGGAATGGGCTGTTAGAGTGGCAATGTGACCACCACTGTAAGGGTTGCATCCTAATAATGTAAGGGTCCTTTATCCCGTTGGCCTCTGAAGAATTCAATTTAGTAAGGGTTCCTCAAAATCATAAAATTATTTTATGGATTCCACTGGGGTAAAAAGGTTAACAAAGGCTGGCAAGGGGCTTTTCTTGAATGTCCGCCTTGCAAAAAACAAACACATTGGCATATTATTTGATCTATTATATCAAGTTAAACCAAAATGCCAAGAAACATTCTGTGCAGATAAGATTTTTTCTGTTTCTATGGTGATCCCCCAAAATGAATTGAAGGTCTGATTTGTTAAAAAAGAAAAAAAAGAAAAAAAAGCAAACCCTGTTTCAATAATAGTGGCAGCGGAACAGAACAGATCAGATCTATCAATTATTCATAGCACTGGTAAAAGTAATTGCTTTGTCACTGCAGAGGATGTCATGAAAGGCATTACCCTGCACATGCTGACACATACAGTCCCGTCCATCCTTTAATAACACATTACCTGCATTGATTGCAGGGCTTGCCTATGCAAAAGACTACTGATAACCAACACCCTCCTTACACAACAAGGTAAAGCCAGTTTTTACAGTTTTAGCAGCAAGGAGGTGCAATCCTCCATTATGGGGCGAGGTCCATACTACTGTAAAATGGGTCACTGGGGCTTAGTCACATTCTTCACCCATTGCTTTGCAAGAGCTGAATCCTGAAACAGCTGGATCTCCAGAATGACTGCATTCATTGCTAATTATTAATGGAACAACAACTCAGCAGCCGTCTGTATTTGTCAATCAGCAACCCAAACAGAGCACAAGCACTGCCCGGATCTTGCGACACGGAGATGTAAACAGTTATTGTAAGTCTATGGAGAGTCCGAGTAACTCGCCCTTGTGTTCTAGAGGTTGTGCTTTGTTTGTGCAACCACTGCCTTTTTTTATCTGCAGGCTGTAGAAACAAATTTCACAAAAAGAAACAAAATCTGAAATAACTCTGTCCTTGAACTGACTGACTCTTTCCTTTTAGAGAGAGGACACCGAGAGAAAATTCCCAGGAATCAGGAGGGTGAGCCTGCTACAAATTCCAAAACGCCCACCAAGCTCTCCCTGGACACCATGGCTGAAACGGTGTGCTAAGCCAACTGGCTCAACACACACAAATATTTAGTAAAGGAATCATTATTTTGCTTTCTTAGCGGAACAGTGCCTACACCAGCTATTCCCATGCAGGGTCCTGTCGAAATCTAGGATTCCTTAAAGTGGTTGGAAACCCTTAGGCCCCTTTCACACAAGCGGACCGTATGTCCGCTTTTTCATCCATCCGTTTATGGATGAAAAAGGGACATACATTGGTCCCTATGAGATCGCGGGTGTCCGCAGATAAACATCCGCTGACACCCGATCTCCTCCATGTCCGCAGACGGAGGAAAATCATATTTTTCTATCTGTCTGCCGAGCGGATCGGTCCGTGTTCATCCGATCCCCCCATAGGGGAGAGCGGAGATCTGACAGGGCAGTCCCTGCACAGTGTGTAGGGACCGCCCTGTCATCCGCAGGCTCAGCGGAGCGATCCCCTCTGACCAAGCAGAGGTTCACGGGGCGGATCTTCACGGATCCGTCCCGTGTGAAAGGGGCCTTACATATACCTAGTGAAGTGACTGGCCTCAGATGATACACCGAGATGTGTACCCGCGTATCTGCAGCCCTGTCTTCTCTACAAAGTGCAGAATTTAAAAGCTTTTCTGAGAGTTCAGAAAAAGGGGGCGGAGAGCTGAAGTTACACTCTGCAGAGCTCAGTGAGGAGAGCTCTGAGAGCTGATTGGAGGGAAGAGAAACATCCCCCTCCACACAGTAGAGCTGGGCGATTTTCTAAAAAAAAAAAAAAATTGCAATTTAAAAAAAAAAAAATTTTTATGGACACCGCGCCGGTCTTAAAGGAGCTGCGGGCAGGAGTTTTTAGGCGAGGCCGCGGCTTCGGCCTACTCCGCGGCGTCCGGCCTCGCGGACTGGGCCGGAGCCTCGCCTAAAAACTTCTGCCCGCAGCTCCTCAGGACCGGCACGGTGTCAGCGCCGTTCCAGGTGAAAAATAAATAAATCTAAAAAAATCGATTTGCTGAAAATCTGAACTCGATTTGACCTCTCAACTCAAAATCGATTTGACCTCTCAACTCAAAATCGATTTTTTTCCCAGCCCTACCACACGGTACACAAAAACATAGCTGAGGCTGTCAATCAGTTGAACGTCCCTCCTCTGTTGCTATTTTTCTCTTGGTGTCAGGAAAACTTGTCAGCTGTGATCAAGGTCCCTTTCACACATGTGTTCATTTCATCAGTTCAGTCACGTCTTGAAAAACGGATGAAAACGTAATGAGTTTTTTCTTTTAAATTAGGTTTTCATCAGTTTCTCATAATTTTTTTTCACATTTACTACCAATGCAAAAACTAATGAAAATAGACCGTTTGTCGGGTTACATCCGTTTTTCCATCCGATCCTGAAAAATAGAGCATGGATCTGTTTAAAAAAACGGATACTGACAGATACGGATGTAAATTGATGATCAACCATTTGCATACGTTTTTCCATAGAGATGCATTGATGTCCGTTATTCACCTGTCAATGGATGGATGAAAAATGGACCACATGCGTGAAAGGGGCCTAATGCCGATAGAGGAACGAAGCAGGAGACAAAAGTGACACACAGAGGTTTATTTACTAAAAGGCAAATCCACTTTGCACTACAAGTGCACTTGGAAGTGCAGTCGCTGTAGATCTGAGGGGGAAATTAAAAACAGCATTTTTGCTTGTACATGATTGGATAAGTTCAGCAGAGCTTCCCCTCATTTCAGATCTTTCCCTCAGATCTACAGCTACTGCACTTCCAAGTGCACTTGTAGTGCAAAGTGGATTTGCCTTTAGTAAACCAACCCCATAGTGCTCTTAAAGTGTTACTAAACCTACAAAATGTAAAATCAGTCTGTATATGCAGTCAAGCATGCTTGTTATATTCACTGTGGAGCCTAAAGGGGTTAATCCTATGTATTGTGTAAAAAGGCTGTTTAATCCTGTCTTCGCTGATCCTCCCCTTCTTCTTACACAGTCCCATTCTATCTGCTGATAGAACAGAGCCTTGGGGGCAAGCTGCACATGCTCAGTTTGGTGTGTACTGCTAGAGAGTTTTTCTTTTTTCTTGGGAGTGCGCATGTGATCAGCACAGGACCAATCAGCACTGTCCAGACAGGGGTGCTGCATTCTCATAGGAAAATTGAGAGAAAAAAACAACTCTTCCCTACAAGCTTTAACCAGACACGGATTGAAGTCACAAGACTGCTCTAACTGATGAGGAGAAAAAGGTATTTAGCAGTTTATATCTACCATACTAAAACAATTGCATTTCCATGTTCTGTGTACTGTGAAAGACCAAATATAGTGAATGCCGGTTCTGGGTTTAGTACCACTTTATTTGAGACAAGTACACCCTTATAGGGGGATATGCTTTGTTCATATCTCATGTCTGAGGTTTACAACCACTTTAAGCTGACCTTCTGTCAGATGATGCCCTGCATAGTCCTTGTTTCAATGCTACTCGGTAGAGCCAGCAGCATGGCACCAAGGATCTTTTTAGCCGTTTGTAAGGGTGTCATTTTGACACTTTATCCACTGACCACCAAAGAATGAATTTTGGCAGGGGTTCCCGACACCTAAAAATTGATGTGAGCGGTTCCTCTAGGGAATGCTGTATCCTGGCCTAGGGCAGCACTTTGCAGGGGGGCAGCACGGAAAGAGTCCCCGCCGGCTTGCGCTATACTGTTAGTGTAGCGCAAGTCTTATGGGGTGGACTGGGCTAAGAGTAGGGCTGGGAAAAAAATCGATTTTAATCTTGAATCGAGTTTTGAGCTCAAATCGATTCAGTTTTGAAGAAAATCGTTTTAGATTTTTTTTTTTTTCCCTTCAAAGTTTCCGTAGCAGGACTGCAGGGGGCGTATCCGGAATGGCACTGGGCAGCGTTACCCCAATTACATCTACTCGCTGCAGCCGCCCTCTGCCTACCTGATCAGCGCGTCATGCAGACAGACGGCGGCCATTGCAGTGTTCAAAAGCCGCGCCTCCCGAGTCCTCGTCGTCTGTGATAGGCGGAACACTCAATTTCACAGCAGGCAGTATTCACCCTTTCACGGACATCCTCTCATCCTCGTCTGTGTTATGAGGATGACCATGATAGGCGGAACACTGAATGCTGGGAAATTGAGTGTTCCGCCTATCACAGACGAGGAGGAGGCGCGGCTTTTGAATACTGGAATGGCCACCGGTGTAGCAGTAAAATCCGTATACCATGAAAATCTGCATCAGGTACGGGCACAGTGATTGAAGCATGGGCACAGTGAGACACGGGCACAGTGAGGCATGGACACAGTTCAATTCAACTAAGAGTAACCTCAGGATTTTTTGTTGTTTTGTTAGCTAAATCCAAATACAGTATTAATAATTTGGATGTTTAACAATCTTTGTTGCACACTGCAAAAAACAACAAAAGGTCACAAGCGCTAAATTGGTGGATAAAGAAAAAAATATAATGGATGATAATAATAATAAGAAGAAAAAAATCCCAAATATTTTGGGAAGTACAAAGTATCCAAAAGGGGGAAAAAACAGGATCCAGCGCAGCAAGAAAAAATCCGTACCCAGAAGTACAAAATACACAACATGCACACAATATAATCCAGCGCTCATGGAACATACATTATTAACTATTGAAAACTCTTGAAGAATTGATAAAAAAGCTTAGTCCATTTATCACAATAAAGAGAGGGATCCAATCCCAAATGTGCAGAGGGCAAATGAATCTTAACTCTCCAGTTGCCAGTGGTGACAAACTTGTTAAACTTGCAGTGACATCCGTGGAGCAAGGAGGGGTTAAAAAAGTCAAAACAAAGCCTGTGGCATGATCTCAGTGTGAGCACAGTACCTTGAATGATGGACAACAGGCAGACCAGCGTGTGGAGGGCCCTCCAACCCAAAAGGATGCAGAGCCAGGATCGCAGCAAGGCTGGGACAGAAGGAATCACACACAGAGTTTCAAGAGTTTTCAATAGTTAATAATGTATGTTCCATGAGCGCTGGAATATATTGTGTGTTTGTTGCACACTGACTTTGCAGTTAGAGAAAGGGTTTGCCTTTGCAATTTTGTTTGTTGATGCACTTTAATTAATATAATAAAAAAAAAAAATCGAATCGAATATCGAGTTTTTTATAAAAAAAATCGCAGATTTTTTTTTGGGGGGAAAATCGCCCAGCCCTAGCTAAGAGGAAAATTAGTCTAGCGCCCCCATAAAGTGGCCGCACTGCTTCCGGTATGCGTGCAGCCATCATTCTGCAACTGTGAGGGGGGGCGGTGCTGCTTCTAATTTTTACCATCCCTGTCCCATTGCAGAGATTTCCCTTCCCTTTCTGCCCCATAGAGAGGAAATCTATGTAAATTAAAGAGAATCCAGTGCCCCCGGCTCACTCTGAAATTTCAGGGCGGGTCTTAAACAGAAAGGGGTGTGGCCTTGACAGGAAGGGGTGTGTCATATTTTAAATTAGGGGGTGTAGCAGTTAAGGGTAGCCTAGGGTAGCACAAAACCTAAATACACTACTGCCTCTAGGGTAAAAGTTTTGAGAAAAGTTGGCCTACACAAAGACCCCCATATTCCCATGCGAGGGGAACTTTCACACTTAAAATGTGAATCCCTCTGATCCTATTTTAGATCTCATGTATACATTCTAGAACAGCCCCGGCAGGCGGGGTTGAATTGGGGCCGATACTCCTCCCAGCGATCGGCCATGAAACTGTGGGCAAGGGAGAGGCGATGAAGAGGAGAGCCGGCTGGATCACACAGAGAGGGGAACTCCTTCTGTGACACAGCTTGGATCTGAAACGCCGGCCGCTGTCAAACAAAGTCCTGCCTCCTGCACCGGCTTCTATGATAGGCAGCACACTGGTCCAATGCTGGGAAATTTAAATAGTGCAACGTCTATCATAGGAGCCGGTGCAGGAGGTGGGACTTTGACAGCGGCCGGTATTTCAGATCCAAGCTGTGCCACAGCGGGAGATCCTCTCTCTCTGTGATCCAGCCGGATCTCCTCCTGAGTGAAGCTGCACTGTTGGGCACTGATAAAGTTGTTTTTAATATTTTAATCTTCAAAATTTTGTAATCTGCCTAGTGGTTCAACTTCCTGTCCTAAGACCCCATTGCCTCCTGGGAAATGATGACACTCATTTCCCAGGAGTCTCTGGGCATTACTGTGCCTAAAAATCGCGTTATTTCCATACAGAAAACGACGCGATTAAGGCGGATCACAGCACCATTTTACAAAAGGGAAGAAAGCCCTGTGTTCTGGCATAACCTTGTTATGACAACGAGGCGGGACGTTCCTCCGTCGCCGCCCGTTGTCATGGCAAAAATCCAAACTAACGGCGCTACGAGCGCCGTTATACTGCGCATGCTCGAGATGGAGAGGTGCATACTGGTTACCCAGCATGCACCTCTCTAGGGAAATCCAGGAACTGGGCTTCTCATGCCCACAGTGAACATGGAAACGGCCACAAAATCGCTGAGCAGATATCAGGTAAGTGTTTACACTGTTTTATGTATTGATCGTGTTTTTTTGATAATTGTAAAAGAATATTGAATGTAATGTATTGTGGATTGCAAAAAAAAAAAAACACCACATGCCCAAAATCCCACTTTAAATTCTGCATAAAACATTTCACAGTATAATTTCATGATAATTTACGAGGGCGTGTTTAGGGGCGGAATTAGAGGTGGGGCAGGGTAGGGGTTGAGTGGGCAAACTGGTGATGAGTAACTCTTAAGGCCTGGCTAAGTAGCTCATTTTTGAGCCCTGATCTAGAAAGTTTTACAAAAGTTTTATGTAAACGGCTTCTCTTCTTTTTCCCAAACTTTTTTGTAAGGTAAACCCTTAAAATAATTATGTGGCTTGATCTTCTGAAAACACAAGATTGCATGTGTGCATATCAGAAAAGTCAGAAGTCCTTTATTACATACTTGTTCTGGGTTAGTAACTCAACTTTGAGGAAGGGGCTCTGCCCCAGGCAACCAGTATTTTCAAAATAAAAAGTCAACGATGGCCGCCTATGCATTTCTCTCAAAAAAGTAAAGCAACTGAAAACCCTTAGAGCCCATTCACACAGGGGCGGCACGACTTGTGCCGCGACTGTGCTGGGCGATCTGCAGACGACTTCAAAAGGAGACTTCCAAAATGACTTCTGTATTGAAGTCAATAGAAGTCGCCTTGAAGTCGCCTTGAAGTCGTCTTGAAGTAGTACAGGAACCTTTTTCTAAGTCGGATTGACTTCAGTCGCTCCGCTTAGAACGGTGCCATTGTACAGAATGGGACGCGACTCGTCAGGCGGCTGAGATGCCTGACGAGTCGCCCCTGTGTGAATGGGGTCTAAGGCCTCATGCCCCCAGGATGTTTTTTCATTTATTTATTTTTTAAACTCTCCTAAAAGTCAGCAGCGTTTTTTTAGGCACGGTGGCACGGCATTTTGAGGGTTATAGCAGGCGGTGAGGAGACAACATATCGCCTCCTCACCACCTGTCAAATGCCCTCTGAAAAATGTTCCACCGCAATACGTTAAAGACATAAAAAGTAAGTAAACTTTGATAATGAGTTTCATCTGATGAAAAACTCTTGCAAAGATCTACTAGCAATTTTTTTTTTTAAATCTGTACTGCGGCACATGCAACTTTACCAACTACCATGTTAGGCTGTGATTTTTTTCCCCCAACCATTGGGAACAAACCATATTAGATCAATAAAGCCAGGTATTTGGCTGCCTAAGCCTTTCTCTAAAAGGAGCTCATTTTGGGAGCCCCTTCCCAATCCCAGGAAGCTTAGTCACTGAAATAGCAACCAGCTGCCCTGTCGCTGACCCTGGGCAGCTTTCTCCATCCTCATGCTCCTTACTATTAGTCAGTAATGCAACTTATAGTGAGCAGCCTACAGTAAAAGAGAGGCAGGCCACAGCCAGCGACCAGGTCGGCTGGTCACCATTTCCATGACAAAGCAGCCAAAGAACGAACAGCTTTATTTTTGGTAAGTCACAGTAGAGTAACTCTTCAGTCCTTGTAGAAAGATTAGAGAACTGGATAGAGAAATTAATCTTTAGAACTTGCATGCAGGGTGAAATTCCTGACTAGGAGCTCTATGCATGCGGGCCACCAGCTTGCAACACAGAATGAAGCCATATCAGCTACAATGTAATTATGGGCTGACCGCATAAACGAAACAGCACAAAACGGGCAGGAGACAAACATAAACAACTGGCTTGCACAACTAGAGAAATGTTCTAGTTCTGCTTACATTTTTGAGGCAAAGCAAAACAAAGATGAGAAAGTTTTATGTAAACTAAAATAAGCGCACAAATGCGGTGCAACAAATACAGGTCTGCCGGAGCCCGTGTGTTAAGAGTGTCACATCGAAGGGTCATGAGAGATCTTCTCGTCCAGGATTCACTCGGAGTATAGGTTCTTACCAACTTTTCCACCTACCAGATATATTCTTAAATATGGTTTAGGTTGCATTTAAGATAAACTCACACAAGAACAGACTGGGGCATGTATGAGGGCCTTAAATAGCGGATGTCTGAAATGGGTGCTGGCTGAACCCCTAAAGTGCCCACATCTGTTAGGTTTGCCCATAACTTTTCAAGGCCTCTCTTTCAAACTGGGCCACTTTCCTACCATTGAGTAGTTCTGAGGCCTCTTGCACACGGGGTCGTCTTGCTGTCGTTTGACCCTCCAGGAGGCACAGTTGCCGTGTCGAGACCCACTGCCTGCAGCCTGACAAAGTTTATGGTGTGCTGTGGCTGGACAGGGCTTTTGTATTCAGCCCCCTTTACTTTGATACCCCCAACTAAAATCTAGTGGAATCTATTGCCTTCAGAAGTCACCCAATTAGTAAATAGAGTCCATCTGTGTGTAAATTATTCTCAGTATAAATACAGCTGTTCTGTGAAGCCCTCATAGGTTTGTTAGAGAACCTTAGTGAACAAACGTCATCATTAAGGCCAAGGAACACACCCGACAGGTGAAGGATAAAGTTGTGGAGAAGTTTAAAAGCAGGGTTAGGATATAAAAAAATCTCCCAAGCTTTGAACGTCTCACGGAGCACTGTTTAATCCATTATCAGAATAAGGAAAAAGAGAATGGCACAACTGCAAACCTACCAAGACATGGCCGTCCACCTAAACTGACAGGTCGGGCAAGGAGAGCATTAATCAGAGAAGGAGCCAAGAGGCCCATGGTAACTCTGGAGGAGCTGCAGAAATCCACAGCTCAGGTGGGAGAATCTGTCCACAGGACAACTATTAGTCATGCATTCCACTCCTAAATCCAATTGAGAATCTGTGGAAAAACGTGAAAAATTGCTGTTCAGATGCTCTCCATCCAATCTGACAGAGCTTGAGCTAGTTTGCAAAAGAAGAATGGGCAAAAATTTCTCTCTAGATGTGCAAAGCTGGTAGAGACATCCCCAAGAAGACTTGCAGCTGTAATTGCAGTGAAAGGTGGTTCTACAAAGTATTGACTCGGGAGGGCTGAATACAAATGCACGCCACACTTTTCACATATTTATTTGTAAAAAATGTTGAAAACCATTTATCATTTTCCTTCCACTTCACAATTATGTGCCACTTTGTGTTGGTCTATCACACAAAATCCCAATAAAATACATTTACGTTTTTAGTCGTAACATGACAAAATATAGAAATTTCCAAGGGGTATGAATACTTTTTCAAGGCACTGTATTTGCCCTGGTGACCATTATCACTGAAAATTAAAGAAAATCGAAAAAAAAAATTGAGTGGTCACCAGAACAGAAATAGATGGAAAATCTTCAAATGGGGACACTAGATCTGGTGACTATTATGGATTTCCTCTCACTTCTTGTTTTGGCTAAGGGGCAGGTAGTGAAGGGAAATTTCCCCAATAAAACACAGATGGCAAAAAACAAAAAACATAAAAAGTTATTTAGGATAATACTGCATTATGGGCAGTGGATGGAGCTGGTGACCATAATAAAAATGTATTTGCTCTGAACATTTTCTCCGTCTAGTGGCCATAATGCGGTACTTTCCTGATTCACTCTATTCTTTATGCACAAATAACAGTCAACCTGGGAGAACAAAAAAAAAAAAAAAATCCAGAAATTTTACTCCATTCACATAGAACTGAAAGTAGATGCTTGTCAGCTTTTTATTGCAATCTGGGTCTCGGTCTTCTTTGGACAACTGGTCTCAAGGGAATTTTAAGGGCATAGGCTTATGTGACTGGTTCAGTTTTCTCTGTACAGCGCTCTGGAATCTGTTGATGCTCTAAGAATAAATGAAAGAATATCCTATGTATGAACATAAACCTCTAAATTTATAGAGGTTTGTCTTGGGGAACAAAGCTGAACACCCATTGCACATTGCCCATGACCGTCAGGCACTCCCCAACTCCAGAGCCCAAATCTTGTAGTCTCAGTGCACATAGGGGAATGGTTGATTTTGCTGCATTGCGAAAAAAAAAAGCTACATGTGGCATCTGCTAACTTTGGCACTGTGGCATTTCTTTTTTTATATTTGAATGTCTCTTCTCTGCCAGGAGAGCGCATGACAATGGATGGAGACACTGGCCAAATATCACACTTGCATCCATACTTACTAAATGTACTCCAAGGCAGCCCAGGCTGGTTGTACCCAAGTTGATTGATTAACAGTTCGAATCTCGGCAGTTCCGGCTGAACTGGCCGAGATTCGCACCGTGTATGGCCGCCCTTACATCCGATACATGTGCAACTGAGCACCAGGTCACAGCAATCAACCAGGGTCCACGTTCTTGGCAATGGTTAGAAAAAAAGGCCATAAAGATCAGACAGCACTGATGGGATAAAAATGACATGAACAGCCCAGGAGGAGCACATGTTGAATGCCCCCCCCCCCCCCCCCGAGAACTGGCTACTGATTACCGTATGTATCGGCCACAACCGTGATATCTGTTGACAATGCCTTCGGACTCTACAGCCCCTGCATGGGCATCATTTACTCAGTTATTTTCTTTCGAAAACCCAACAAGAGAAATGACTTGAAGAATAGCTGAATGTGTGCAATTATAACTACTTGTTGTTTTTATTCGATGACCAGATATTTGATAAGATTATCTGGTTTACAGGAATGAAATTCTTTATAAATACAGATAGGATGTTCATAAACCAATAACACAGTCTCTATCAGATTAACTTTTTTGTTGTCTGTTTGAGCCACTGAAACTCGATCATAGACTGATCACTGGTTCAAATAATTAAAAATTTAGCAGCCAGGTTCTATTAAAGCGGAGTTCCACTCTAAAAATTAACTTTCTATTAACAGCTTGCCTTTAATGTAAAAAAAATTTTTTTTTTACTCACGTCTATCCGGTTGTTACTAGGCAGATTTCGTAATCTGCCTAGTTCCAAGTCCTAGGTGGTTCAACTTCCTGTCCCAAGACCCCATTGCCTCCTGGGAAATTATGACACTCATAGTCTCTGGGCATTACTGTGCCAAAAAAAAAAAAATCGCCCAGCATGCACCTCTCCCTGAAAACCAGGAAGAAAAAGGAACTGGGCTGCACAAGCCCACACATGATGGATATGGCCACAACATGAGCTGGAGGATATAAGGCAAATGTTTGCAATGATTTCTGGAACGATTGGGGAGCTATTATTATGTTTTAGGGACTATTTAATGTCATTAATTTTCGCTTGCAAAAAAAAATTAAAAATTATGCCCGGAATTCCGCTTTAAGGTGACCCTGTCACCAGACCATTCATTTTACGTGGTAAACCCAAAAGACATTATATTGCAGCCTTCCAATTCTTAGAAGTCATGGCTGCATTCATGTCCTTTTTCAGGCTCTTTTTTTCTTCTACTTTCACCAGGTGATACAGCCAGTAAAGCCTAGAACACACGATCAGATAATTGGGTGACAGATGGAGCTTTCGAAGCAATCTTACGATAATCTGATTGTTTGTACACAAATTTCGAAAACTGATCATGACAGTTCATGCAAAATTATCCAAAAGGGACAAAAAAAAAAAACACAAAAATATTTCTCATACGATGGCAGAACGTTTTTCATTGAATCAGTACAGCATTCGTCCAAAAAATATCAGAAATAAAGTACACTCCGAAACGAAAGAATCCATCACAGTACAATAACATGACATCACTTCCGAAGTTGTACGAGAATTTTCATAGCTTCAGTAACCTCTTGAGTTTCGATATGAGACTAGCATGCAAAATAAAAAGTCTGATATTCTCCAATATTAAAGCTTCGTTTTTTGTTTTTAAATAACAAATATGTTATACTTATCTGCTCTGTGCAGTGGTTTTTGCACAGAGCAGCTTAGATCCTCTTCTTTTTAGGTTCCACATTGGTGCTCCTGGCAGTAATTTGCGTCTCCTGGACATGGTTGTGCACAGCCTATTGCATTAGGGTGTGCACCCCAAAAGCTTAAACACACATGTAGCCTCAGCTGCACTGGACAGTGAATAAATGGGAAGTGCCCTGTGCTGAACGACTTTCTGTTCATTCACAAACTAAAGCATAGGAAACCGTTTATTATGCTTCAGCTATGAATGAATACAGTGAGTGATAGTCGCTGATCACTTACTGTGTTCATTCAGAAAAGGAAGGGACCTGTAACTCCCATATTTACTGGCCCCTTTCCCTGCTCTCCATCCTGAAACATCCTTCTTTTGTGCCTGCAGCAGAAGCCAGTAGGAGAGTAGGAGAGGCGAGGAGAGAATCTGGAAGCTCTGTGGGGCAGCAGGGGGATTCTGCACCGCACAGGGTGTTTAGGCTGTGCCCAGGCACACCCGGCATACCCCGTGCGCACGCCTATGCTGCCAAAAGAGGGAGGGGGCTGTATAAAGGAATTGACACTTCCTGGATTTCTCAAAATTTTCTAAGTTCAAAAGGTACATTGCAAGGAAAGAAAAAAAACATTCATAGATTGCTGCAAGTAAGCATGTCAAAAAACTAGATTTTTATAGAAAAGAAAATGCTGCATGCATGTAAAATACTTATTACTAATTTTTTTTCTACTGCTTTTACCTGCAGTTTTTGTCTGGTGACCGGTTTTCTGTACAGGGAATGGATATACGATAGGAGCGATACACCACAGAAACAGGATTTTATTGTTATTAATAACGATAAGGGTACAGGTATTTATGGGCTACTTGTACAGCAGGTGTTCTGATGATGCAGAACGTTAAATGTATAATGGTGCCATTCCAGATTTGTAAGGTGATCTGATATCAGAGGCAGGATGTGCACTACTGAACTCTGTGTGCGGCGGACAGAGTGTGAGAGAAAGATGCAGGAAAGCCGAGCCGCACACACACAGCCTTGTGCTAAGAACAGCTTTTGTCTGGGTAGAAGCAATCTCACACTATTTCACCTTAGCAAACAATGAAGTCTGCCAAGGTTCCTCCTACATGATGTCAGCCTGACCTATGTATACAGCAAACCAGGGCCAAACTTCTGGAAGGAGCAAAGATCTTGCTGACATGTACAACAAAATACACAAACACATCTGTCTGTAGCAGGGATTAAAAGGAAACCTTGATGGCTTGGGGTCAGTTTTATTTTGTTTAATTTTTTTATGTTTTTTTTAATTATTCTTCTTATACTGGATTTCTATAGCGCCAACATTTAAACTACTGCTTTAGATCTGTTTTTTCCAACATCTATAATCTTTGTTTTAGCAGCAAACATTTAATGCATGACAAAGGCTTCCCAGAGCACTATGGGCTAAAGTCAAAGTCCACCTTTTGCGAAAAAATGTATTATTTTTTTGCATTGCAACTGCGATCAGTGGATACTCTGGCTCCTGCAAACAATTCTTCCAGCCGCAGGTATGGACCTTCTGTTGTGGGGTTAGAGGAAACATCAATAGACTACTAGTGCGACGAGAACTAAGCTCCTCTGTCATGATGATGTGTGCCAAATTGAAAAAAATGTCACGAGCCCAAGGGCAGAAGAACCCTGGGATTCTGTAAGGAGGGGGGGGCACTGTTAGGGGGTGCACATTCTGACCTAAATATGGGTATAACAAAGCATGGTCAGAAAAGTGGACTTCGCTTCTAAGAGGGACAGGGCAGCATAGCGGCTTGCTTTGCAACTCCCTTTGTCTCCAAACTACCTGATGAGGGATAGCTCACTGCCCCGAGGACTAGATGCAGTTCTGTAAGCAAAGGACTTCTATTAGCAGGACTGAAAAGTTATAATGCTAATGACATGAAAAGGAGGCTATAGCACCGCCTGCTGGTTAAAGAGAAAACTGCCTCTTCATAGTCAATATTTCATATTTACTTGTGTAAAAAATAAAACTTAAAAAATATATATATATATATATATATATATATATATATATATATATATATATATATATTTTTGTCCTGACTATAATAAGCAAAAAGGGGAAATATGTACAAAATGACTTTGCATTCCATTAAAGGAGACTGACAGCATGTGGGTTAGTAAAGCAACATGTTCCCTTAAATGCCACCCTTCCCAGCTGCAAACTCCCCTTTTCATTACCACCCCTCTGCTCTGTGCAGCTGTTGACAGCAAAGAGGAAGCCCTGTGTAAGGATGAAGTTGTGAATAACACAGGGGCTATAGGACCCTCTCCCAGGACCATCAAATAGGGCTGGGAATCTGAGAAAGGGAACGAGTCATATGCCCCCTATTAAATAACAAAACTATCTTAGAACAAATTACAGAAAGTTCTACGGATGGTTAAGCTGGCAATACACCAGATTAATTTGGACTGTTTGGACAAAATTTAGAGCACTTGACTCAACAAAATGTGTGAAAACCTTGATTATTTCTCAATTGCCATGCCAATGTTTGGGATTGAACGTTTAAAATTTGGTGATGCACATTACAGTACGTTTTGTTTGTTTTTCAAAAAGAAAAAAATCACATTTATATAGTTTGTAAAATTGTTATTGGATAAAGAAATTATATCTTTTCCTTTGATTTTCTTTGTCACAGTTGAAAATGATCATCAATTTGATCCCATGAACTTTTTAGAAAATTAAACCAATGTTCTGGAAATTTTTGTTCAAAAAAAATTTCACTAGTGTATAGCCAGCTTTATCATTAGGAGAGGAGTAGGAGTTTGCTCCCCGATGCATATGTGGTCTAACTTCTCTTTTTAGCACTGAGACATTTCAGATGATTTCCTGTGTTGTAAAGCCTAGTACACATGATCAGAAAATTGGACGAAAAATACAGCTTTCGAAGCGATTGTACCATAATCTGATCATTAGTATACAGCAGGGGTCTCAAAGTACCAACCCGCGGGCCATTTGCGGCCCGCGGACTGGTTAAAAATGGCCCGCAGGCCCGATCCAGGACGTCTTTTTTCACAGGCACCGCAGAGGGGGAGGCGCCGAAGAGCTTAACCTCTCCATCAGCTCTGTCCTCTCCGCTGCACACTGCCGCAGCCCAGAGAGAGAACAGAGCGGAGGAAGGATCCGCCCATCGCCCCGCCCACCTAGGCACTGACGATCAGAGCCCCGATCCAGGGTCCTGCTGCTCAGAGCGGGAGATTGTGTTCTCTGGGTGCCCTGTCACTAGGCCTCTGTGGAAGCCAGGAGGAGAGGACTCGGGAGCCAGACGATCCTGACTGCCAGGAGAGGTGAGTAAGGCAAAGTCCTTAGTGGGGTGAATGGAGTATTTTATGGAGTGTGGGGGGGGGGGGGTAATTGTGCAGTGTGGGGCTATTTGTGCAGTGTGGGGCTATTTGTGCAGTGTGGGGCTATTTGTGCAGTGTGGGGCTATTTGTGCAGTGTGGGGGGTATTTTATGGAGTGTGGGGGGATTTGTGCAGTGTGAGGGTACTTGTGTAGTGTGAGGGTTAATTGTGTAGTCTGGGGGTTAATTGTGCAGTGTGGGGGCTATTTTATGGAGTGTGGGGGCTATTTTATGGAGTGTGGGGGCTATTTTATGGAGTGTATTTGTGCAGTGTGGGGGGGGGGTAATGCTGGGGGTTAATAATGCGTTTGCTGACACCAGTGATGGGGGTTAATAATGCGTTTGCTGACACCAGTGATGGGGGTTAATAATCAATTTGCTGACACCAGTGATGGGGGTTAATAATCAATTTGCTGACACCAGTGATGGGGGTTAATAATGTGTTTGCTGACACCAGTGATGGGGGTTAATAATGTGTTTGCTGACACCAGTGATGGGGGTTAATAATGTGTTTGCTGACACCAGTGATGGGGGTTAATAATGTGTTTGCTGACACCAGTGATGGGGGTTAATAATGTGTTTGCTGACACCAGTGATGGGGGTTAATAATGTGTTTGCTGACACCAGTGATGGGGGTTAATAATGTGTTTGCTGACATCAGTGATGGGGGTTAATAATGTGTTTGCTGACACCAGTGATGGGGGTTAATAATGTGTTTGCTGACACCAGTGATGGGGGTTAATAATGCATTTGCTGACATCAGTGCTGGGTATAGTATATTATTGCTGGTATAGTTTATTGTTTTTTAAGTTTTAAAAGTTTGCATGCGGCCCCCATGGGATATGAAAACTTGTCATGTGGCCCTCAGGCAATTTGGGTTTGAGACCCCTGGTATACAGCTTTGAGAGCCCATCACGACAGTTCAACCAAAATTATCCGAAGGGACAAACATGAAAACTTTTCTCGGACGATGCCAGATTGTACGATTTTTGTTTAATCTGTACAGTTTACATCCAAAAAATAAATATATACAAAAGAAAAATTGGAAAACCAAGACCACACATGCTCAGAAATGAAAGAATACATTACGCCCAAAGTTGTATTCTGTTGTACAAGAATTTTTGTAAGTGGAGTAACCTCTTCATTTTGTATACGAGACTAGCATCCCAAAAAAATAAAAAAATAATGATATTCTCATTGCGTGTACGAGGCTTAAAGCGGTTGTATTGCCCGCTTGGTAATTTTTACCTACAGGTATGTCTATAATAAAGCTTACCTGTAGGTAAAATGAATATCTCCTAAACCTGCACGGTTTAGAAGATATTCACCCTTCATGCAGCCGCTGACGTCAGTGGCGCGCATGCAGGCTGGAGGTCCGGCAGCTCGGGTCAGAACAGCGCCGGAGCCCACGAACACGGAAGAAACGCAGAGGGAACATGTCAGTCAGCCCCATCGGCGGTGACTGGGCGAGATGTGGGAGCTTTGTTCCAAGCTAAGTGTTTCATAATGTGCTAGTATGTGATGCATACTTGCAATTATGCCATTGTCTAGCGGATTTTTTTTGGGGGGGTTATTTTTTTAATACTGCTTTACGAGGCAGCATGGAGGGCATTCCTACATCACCAGGTGTGTTCCAGGATCACCAGACTGCCTACAAAAAGCAGCGGGGGGGGGCACCTGGACAGAATAAAACAGTATTGTAGACAATAATCTCAAATTACCAATTGTGAAATATATGAGCTCACTTCCACCATCACAGAATAAACCGTTATGGGATTTCTTTCATTCCAGCATTTCCAGGTTAACATCACAAGAATCATATGCGTTTGTCTTTCAAGGTTATCATGACCATATAAAAAAAATAATTAAATTTCTCTCAACGATCAATTGAAGCCTAGGCATTGGACACAAGACTACAACAAAGCAACCTTAGGAGGTTTCCAATGAAAGCAAAGCTCATTAGAGATCAAAATTTCGATAGGCTTGTCACGTATAAAGTCTTGGGGTATAAGCAAGTTACCCATCAGGAAAACCACGCTCAAGCCCATGCTCAAGGAAATGAGCATGCACAGAGAACAGTCCACAGAACTGGGCACAGAATTAGGACCTTGCGGGCATCTACTCCACGTGCTCGAGCTTGCATGTCTGATGGACTTTGGCGCCCAGTGAAACATTTAAAGCCCTATAGGTCTCAGGATCGTTGCTGAGTGGTCGTCGGCTTCTACTGCTTGTGACCTCATTCTGTACTCTGTATCCCGACTCTGCTGCCATCCTCTGCCAGTTTGAGTACGCATCTGAGATCCTGCATCAGCCTGCTGCCAGTTTGCTTGCTGTAGTATCTTCAGGTCCGCATCTGCTACTAAAATATTTCGAACCAGATCTCTTACAGGCAGATCTCCTACAGGCTTCAATGCAAAAATACAAGTGTATGTCAATTCTAAAACTGCTTGTAATAAATGTGTGCACATCCCAAAAGCACTATACTCAATGCTGGTCGTCCTACTCATCATCAGAGTTAAGCACCTCTCAGAGTTGCCTACATACCAGGAATTTTCTCCAACCATAAGATCCCTAGTAGGGTGCCTACATGTCCTGGATTGCCCGGGACTGTCCCACATTTGGCATGTCTGTCCCGGGCACTTTAATTCATTCCGCGACAATAGTGACCCAGAATGAAATAGACACAGCCATCCTACCAGCTACATTGCCGGAACTGTTTGCTAGGGCCGCCTGGCTTCTAGCAACCAGTGTCGTCACACATACAGAGTGAGGAGAAAGGCCCATGCTGTGCAGGCGCCTAGTGCTTAGCTCCACCTCTCCACCTCCTCCTCCAGCACGGGCCCAGCGGCATGCAGAGGGAGAGAGTGACTGCCTGGCTGGTGTGGTGATCATTTCCTGTGTGCTGCTGCACTGCTGGCTCAGATTGCCTGCCTGACTCCAGTTCTCCTCCAACCAGCCAACTGAGGGACCTGAGAGGGGACATCGTCCTCAGACATCACCGGTGGGTCATCGGGGGGCGGGGCATCAGTGACACATGCCCACCTCCTGCACATTCAATGCTGGTAGCCTTACATTCTTCTGTTCTGTAGATCTAGTCAGCAGAATCTACTAAAACTCTTAAAGAGTCAGAGGGTCTGCCTTTATTATAACCATCTTAGTTCTCAGTCTCCATAATAGATGCAGCCCACGCTTGCCTACCTATGGAAACTCCTGAATGGCAGTTTGGAAATGTGGTCACCCTGGTCCCTAGCCATATCCCAGGTTGCCCAAAGAAGTCGCTGTGCCAGGAGACAGACATCCACAACAGCCTTAGGCCCCTTTCACACGGGACGAATCCGTGAAGATCCGCCCCGTGAACCTCCGCTTGCTCAGCGGGGATCGCTTCGTTCATCCCTGCTGAGCCGGCGGATGACAGGGTGGTCCCTGCACACTGTGCAGGGGCCACCCTGTCAGATCTATGCTCTCCCCTATGGGGGGGATCGAAATGAACATGGACCGTCTGTCCATGTTCATCCGATCCGCTCTACAGACGGATTGAAAAATAGGATTTTTGTACTCACCGTAAAATCCGTTTCTCTGGCATCCATGGACTGACACAGCGTGTCTTATACACCTTTACACGTGGGTTATGTCCCTGCTTGCAGGAGAAGACCTAGGCAGAATGTGAGATGTTATACATACATTCTAAACAGCCAGAGCTGAACAGCCCCGCCCAGGGGGGCGGTCCCTCCGGCATAACCCTCCCACTGCAGTCAGCAGACCTCAGTTCGTAACAAAGCAGTACAAACTCGAAAAGAAGGGTGGGTGCTGTGTCAGTCCATGGATGCCAGAGAAACGGATTTTACGGTAAGTACAAAAATCCTATTTTCTCTTGTCATCCATGGACTGACACAGCGTGTCTTATACACCTTTATACGTGGGATGTCCCAAAGCAGTGTCAAGAGGGATGGGAGCAGTATAAATGGAAAACCAAAAACTTCACTCCAAACAAGGCAGAGCTCCTCAACGGAGGAGTTGCAACATCAAACAGCGGCCTGCAACACCTTGCGGCCGAAGGAAGCATCCGAAGATGCAGCCACATCAACCTTATAAAACTTAGAAAAGGTATGAACAGACGACCAGGTCGCCGCCTTGCACACTTGTGCAACCGACGCTTGATGTCGGAAAGCCCAGGAAGCACCAATTGCCCTGGTGGAATGTGCCGTAACCGGAAAGGGAGGCGCCCGCCCCTTGAGAGCATAAGCTTGAATGACGGTTTGTCTGATCCACCTAGAAATGGTGGCAGACGAAACCGCTTGGCCCTGTTTTGGACCAGAGACAGCCACAAATAGTGAGTCAGACTTCCGAATAGAAGCAGTAGCCGACAGGTACACCCGCAAGGCTCGTACCACATCCAAAGTGTGAAGCGCAAACTCTCTGGGATGCGATGGGTGAGGACACAAGGACGGGAGGACAATGTCCTCGTTTAAGTGGAAGGCCGAGACCACCTTTGGCAGAAAAGAAGGTCGCGGACGTAACACCGCCTTATCCTTATGGATGACCAAAAAGGGCGACTTGCAGGACAAGGCCGCCAATTCAGACACTCGTCTAATGGAAGTAATGGCCACCAAGAAGGCCACCTTCTGAGACAAAGTCAAGAGGGGAATATCTCTAATATTTTCAAAGGGAGGTTCCTGGAGGACCGAGAGCACCAAATTCAGATCCCACGGGGGGAGAGGAGGCTTGACAGGGGGGAGCACATGGCGAACCCCCTGCACAAAAGGTGCTAACCAAGGGATGACCCGCCAGCGGTCGCTGAAAGAAGATGGCCAAGGCCGAAATCTGACCCTTAAATGGTACTCAAAGCGAGCTTTTGGGTCACGCCACGCTGCAGAAAATGCAGGATTCTGGGAACGGAATACGTTCGTGGGCGCCAGTCCAGCTCTTCGTACATGGCGATGTAAGCTCTCCAAGTACGGTGATAGATCTTTCTGGAGGAAGACTTCCGTGCCCTTAACATGGTCGAAATGACCGAATCCGAGAGACCTCGGTCTCTCAGCACCTGGCTTTCAATAACCATGCCGTTAAAGCCAGAGACTGTAAAGCAGGATGAAATATAGGACCTTGAGACAGAAGGTCCCCCCGTATTGGTAACCGCCAGGGAACGTCTGCGACGAGACGTACCAGATCGGCGTACCAGTGACGCCGAGGCCAATCCGGAGCAATGAGGATCACCGGAATTCCCTCGGTCGCTACCCTGCGGAGCAGGTGAGGGAGCAACTGCAGCAGAGGATAAACGTATATCAGGTGATACTGACCCCATGGGGCCACCAACGCATCCGAGGCATCCGCCCAGGGATCCCTGGATCTGGCCACAAACCTCGACACCTTGCGATTGAGTCGAGAGGCCATCAGGTCCACATCCGGCGTGCCCCACCGTCTGCAAAGGAGTTGAAAGACCTCCGGGTGCAAGGACCACTCTCCCTGGTCCAGCGTCTGGCGACTTAGATAGTCCGCCTGCCAATTGTCTACGCCCGGAATGTAGACGGCCGACAGAGCCGGCACGCTTCTTTCGGCCCACCTCAGGATGCGGGCGACCTCGGAAGCCGCAGCTGAGCTCTGAGTCCCCCCTTGATGGTTGACATACGCCACTGCTGTGGCGTTGTCCGATTGGATCCTGATGGAGTGACCCTGTAGTTTCTCCGACCATGGAGGAGAGGCACAGTCTGATTGCCCGTATCTCCAGCACATTGATCGGTAAGAGGGCTTCGTCCGGAGTCCAAAGCCCTTGGGCCGACAGGACTCCCCAGACTCCCCCCCAGCCCGTCAGGCTGGCGTCCGTCATGATCACCGTCCATTGGATGGGGAGGAACGACTTCCCGGACCGAAGAGCCGGGGACCTCAACCACCACGTCAGGGACGCCCTGACCAGGTGACTCACCTGGATCTGAAGATCCAAGGACAACGGGGATTTGTCCCAAGTGGACAAGATCTCTTTCTGTAAAGCCCTGGTGTGCGCTTGGGCATAAGGAACGGCCTCGAAGGAGGCCACCATGAGCCCCAGGACTCTCATGCAAAAGCGGATTGACGACCATTTTCGGGACGTCAGCACCCGTACTGCAGACTGAAGTGTCAGTAGTTTGTCTGGAGGTAGGAAGACTCTTGCCTCCAAGGAGTCCAGAATCAGACCTAGATACTCCAGACGCTGAGTCGGGACTAGAACCGACTTCTGAACGTTCAGGAGCCACCCAAACTCCCTGAGGGTCTGACTGACGATAGTCACACTTTCTTCCAATTTTGAGCCACTGTCTGCTCTTAGAAGAAAATCGTCCAGATAGTCCACGATAGCAATGCCTCGCTGTCTCAGCAAAGCTAGGACCGGAGCAAGCACCTTGGTGAACACCCTCGGTGCCGAGGCTAGGCCGAAGGGAAGAGCCACAAATTGATAGTGGACTTCGCCGACCGTAAAGCGCAGAAACTTCTGGTGGCTTGCGCAGATTGGAACATGCAAGTAGGCGTCCTTGATGTCCAAGGATGCCAGAAAATCCCCTTGCTGGAGTGTAGCGATCACCGTGCGAATGGATTCCATGCGGAATTTTTGCACCTTCACGAAGGCATTCAGGGCCTTGAGGTCCAGGATTGGCCGAACCCCGTCCTTTTTTGGAACAACAAACAGATTCGAGTAGAACCCCTGAAACCTCTCCTGGGACGGAACCGGCACAATTACTCCGGACCCGATCAAATCCTGTACAGCCCCCAAGAGGGCTGCCCGACGGGCAGGAAGGAGAGGGAGATTTGAGGGATAGAATCTGTCTGGGGGCCAGGAGCGGAACTCTATTCTGTATCCTGAGGTGACCACCTCGCACACCCACCGGTCGGAGATCCGGGAGGTCCACCGATCCGTGAACCTGCGAAGTCGTCCCCCCACCCCAGAGACGGGCGGGGGCAAGACTTCACGCGGAGGCGGGCTTGGGAGCCGGCTTGTTCGACTTACGCACCCAGGGGCGCTTGTGCCCGCCAGCCGCACTGTTGTCAGTCTGGGATGGCTTACCCGTGGACTCTGGCGGACGAAAAAAAACCTTTTTTGCTGGAAAGGAAGGACCCGGTTTACGTTGGGCCTCCTTACCCTTGATAGTTTGAGGAAGGAGAGTGCTTTTACCTCCCGTGACATCCTTGATGATGTCATCCAGAGCAGCACCAAAAAGTCTACCACCCTTAAAAGGTAGATCCGTCAGGAGCTTCTTAGAGGCTAGGTCAGCAGACCAGCATTTCAACCAGATGAGACGACGCAATACCACCGCCGAGACAGAGGCCCTGGATATTAAAGGGGCCGCGTCCAACGTGGCGTCGCACACATATATCAGACCCTGCACCATCTGGTGGGCCAGAGCAATAGTGTCTGGAGGAAGGTTATACTCCTGCACAGTTTGGTGCAAAATTTTTGCCCATTCCGTGAGTGTCTGAGACACAAGGGTCGCCGCTACTACGGGCCGTAGGGCGGATCCCAACAAGGCGACATGGCTTTACTCACCACTTCCGACCTCCTGTCAGTGGGGTCCTTAAACGCAGGAGTCCCCTCCATCGGGAGAGTGGTGGCCTTGTTTAAAACGGGCGACTGGAGGGTCGACCACCGGGGGAGAAGCCCACTTTTTAAGCAGGGCGTCTTCAAAGGGGTATCTAATAGACAAACGCCGCGGGACCATGAAAGTCTTCTGCGGCTTTTCCCAGACCTGGTCAATGAGCTGGTCAAAGAAAGGTACATATGGAAAAACCTTTTTAGAAGGCTTGGTCTTAAAAGAACCAAAGGAGACTGTATCCGCCTGAGGTTCTGCAGTCGCAGCATTTAGCTTGAGAGTGTCCCTCACAGCATCAATGAGTTCACTAACAAGCGCCCTGTCATTTACTGACTCAGAACTGGAGTCTTCCTCACAAGGAATGTCCTGTTCAAAACCATCCAAATATTCAGAGCTAGGGTCCTGAGCAGCAATAGCTAGGCCCATATCTGAATCAGAGCACTCCCCTTGTGGAGATAAAGTGGGGAGAGGGCGCTTTTTTGCTTCCTTGTGCTCACACACAGCTTCCATCCTGGTCAGAAATGATTCCAGGACTGCCGACAACTGGTCCATAGGGACCGCAGGTGCTGGAGCACTGGCTGCTGCCTCTGGCATGTTAGGGGAAGCTGGTGACTCTGACTCCATAATGTCCCTCTCTGAGACCACCCACAGGCTGTGCTGACTGAAGTAGGGGAATGCCCAGGGAACCCACCAACCTGACCAGGACCGCTCGGTTCCGCCGCTCTGTCTCACTGCGCCGCGCTGCTCAGCGTGAGTGAGCTGAGAGGAGAGAGTGTGAGGAGATTTGCGCCGTTCCCAGCGGCGCTAGAGGCCAAACTAGTGCTAGAAAAACGTGCGGCTACAAGAAAATGGCTGCCGCAATGTGCTCCGGCGGGCCACGGCAAGATGGCCGCCAATGTAAAATCAGCACACACACTAAACATGGCGCCGAACGGCGCCCAGGCCCCTCACACCCAAAAACAAAACAGCCCCAGCGAATGCAGAGCAGCATGAGCCCCCCCCAGGACAGTATGGCCCCCAGACACCCCACACAGTACAGCGCCAGCACTAGTGACCAGAGAGTGACATTAAAAAAAACAAAAAAAAACACGGGGAGACAGGGAAATCCCCCACACAAGAAACACACAGCATGTACTCACCTGCAGCCAGGAGAGACTACTTACCCATCCCCTGAGGGACCCACTGGTGTGTTTCTGACAGAACTATCACAGTGCGGTACTGAGTAGCTGTCGGCCCGGTCCACCGCGAAAGATACAGCCGGACTGTTCTATCTTGAGAGGACCGCGGAGCTGGAAGCCCACCGGCCACCGCTGGAGTCGTGGGGCATGTCGTGAACTGAGTCTCACGCACACAAGGCGAGGATCAGCACGCTCGATGGTCGGACAGGGAAGACTACGAGGATATCTTGTACCCAACCTGTTGCCCAGCCGACAGTTGATAGAAGATCTCAAAAGAATAAAATAGGAAAAAAAAATTCCAAAAGGAATAAAAATAGGTCAGGAGACTGGCTCCTGAGAGAGCCACGTCTTCTCCTTCTGCTAGGCAGAAAAAAACTGAGGTCTGCTGACTGCAGTGGGAGGGTTATGTCGAGAGGGACCGCCCCCCTGGGCGGGGCTGTTCAGCTCTGGCTGTTTAGAATGTATGTATAACATCTCACATTCTGCCTAGGTCTTCTCCTGCAAGCAGGGACATAACCCACGTGTAAAGGTGTATAAGACACGCTGTGTCAGTCCATGGATGACAAGAGAAAATAGGATTTTCCTCCGTCTGCAGAATCGGAGGATTGCGGACACGGATGAGATTGTGTGTCAGTGGATGTTCATCCGCTGACACCTGCTATCTCATAGGGACAATGTATGTCCCTTTTTCATCCATAAACGCATGGATGAAAAAGCGGACATACGGTCCGCATGTGTGAAAGGGGCCTTAAGCCTAGTGCACACAATGAGATTCTCGGACAAAGAATCGTCTGTTTTTTTTTGCATGCTAGTCTCCCTAGCAAAAACAAATAGGTTACTAAAGTACGAAAAATTTTGTACAACAGAATACCAATTTGGAAGTGATGTAATGTATTTGATATGTATTTTCAGATGAAAACTGTACCGATTAACCAAAAAAATTGTACGAGAAAATTTTTCATGTTTGTCCCTTTAAGGCAAAAGCTGTATGCCAATGATAAGATTATATGATCACTTCGAAGGAAATATTTTTTGTATGATATTCTGATCATTTGCACCCTGTAGCCCATAAGCCTTCATATTTTATTTTCTAGGGACATTTACCTTGGAAACAAATTGATTATGGACAACAATTGTAAATATTTCATAGAGAAAGGAAAAATAACTCCAATCAAAAGCAGGTCCAACTGCTCAACCTCAGCACTGGTAGATCTGGGTCTTGTATATCTACAGTATATGGGCAAAGTGCAGAGACTGGGCCTTTGCTAGCAACTGTTGGCAGACAGAACGCTCACAGATCACTTGCTGTACACAGAGAAATATCAAACATTACTCAGCAAAAACAAATATCGATCATCACTCAACACCCCGGGGCTGCTGTCACTCTCTTATGCTCTGTGATCATCATCATCCCTTTCTTGTATAAAGTTACTAGTGATAAACATAAGAGGGCCCCGGTGCACATAATACACAAGCATCCCCTATTCCTCGGTCTTGCAATCATTTACTAGAGCACAACTAATTCTCAAGGAAGATACGGGATGGAATAAACACTAAAAATGACCAGAATCTCTGTGGCCCCATTCCCCTAATGCATTTTTACAGAGCACTTTTGGAACCCAATGTGGCGTGCCACCAGCTGGAAATTCTCCGGAGCACTCACTTCCAGCAATTACAGTAAATGTATTCTCACTTGACCCGTATAGACAGACAAACATTCTACATAATAGTTTTCCATTAATCAAAGAAAACCATAATAAACTTTTTTTTTTTTATAGGGATGGGATAATTCTGTTTTACATTCATACTTATATTTTAAAAACGATTTAGTCAACAGAAATATTTGACAAATTGGAATCATCAGTATAAATATATGTTGTAGGATCACCAGAGTGACCTTGGTCTTGGCCTTCCCAACTGTGTGCATTAAAGTGGAACTAAACTGAAGTTTACAAATTCCTGCTGGCAGGCCGGTCTTTATTGCGGAAGAGACTCTGTACTGTAGTTCTTTACAGAAAAAAAATGTCTTACCTGCCTGTCTGCAATGCTTTCTTGAACATATGCCCAGCGCAGTGTACAATCCCAGGATCTACCTGGCGTCGGGATGAATTTCCGTGTGTAAGCACATGCTTGACAGGACCCTGGGATAGCCATTGAAGATGGCCAAAAAACCCCACACCCAGCAAAGATGCCAGCAGTGGCAATGGAGCAACAACACTGCTGTCACATGGCTGGAGTAGAGTGTTTTGGCACGCAAGTATGCCATAATGTGCAAATGCCCTATGCATACCTTCATACTATGGCAAAAATCCTGGATGACAGCAGTGGACTTTAAAGCTGAGCTTCACCCAAATGGGAAGCTCTGCCTGTTTGCTTCCTTCCCCCTTCACTGCCACATTTGGCACCTTTTGGGGGGGGGGGGCCCGGGTAGCGGTTACCCATCCCCACTTCCGGTAGACCTCACCGCACCAAGGTCCCCTGGAAGTTCGGCCCCCCTCCTCCTTCCACTATGTAGTAGGGAACCAGCTGTGAAGCCGCAAGGCGGCAAGGCTTCACTGCCGGTTTCCCTTATAGGAATGGCAGCAGCTGTACCCAAGACCCGATTGAAAAATCAGCTGGGGTGAAGACATAGCAGGATCCCTGGACAGTGTCCTAATATAAAAAGTCAGCGGCTACGGAATTTGTAGCTGCTGACTTTAAATTTTTGGGTATGGGGGGGTGGAGCTCCACTTTAAGGCCTGGTTCACATCTATGCATTTTTTCAGTGCATTTTCAGCTTTGCAGAAACACACTACAGTCCATTAAACATGCTTTCCTATGGGTCATCTTCACATCTGTGCGTTTTCGACCGTTGTGTTTTTTGGAAAGGGTCAGGGACATTATTTTCCTTGCAGCAGGTTGCGTTTTTTTGGTTCCATAGACTTCAAAAGAAATGCATCAAAAACTCAGTGCTGGTGTTTTTGCTGGTTTTTCTTACAAGACAACAGACGCCTACAAAGAACGCAAACGTGAAAAAAATGCAAAACGTACCTCGGAAAATTCATCAATCGCAACCTGCATAGATTTGATCCGTATGTTTGCCTCATAGCAAGTGGCATGCTATGGTGGAAAACACACAAGAGGAGAAAGCCCTGAGCGGCGGAAGGGAGACCACAGATGAGAAGATAAGGGGCTGCTCTGTGCAATACCAGTGCACCCAGAATGGAAGTATAATATATCTTTTTACGTTCCAGGTAAAAAAAAAAAAAAAGGGGGAGAGAGTTTAGATTAGAACCACTTGAAAAAAACAAAACAATTCTATTCATCTGTGTATTTATTTATTTTTTAATACAAGTTTCTCTTGTTTGCTCCCAAGAAGGGTTAAGGGGCAGTGATGGTGAACCTTGGCACCCCAGATGTTTTGGAACTACATTTCCCATGATGTTCATGCACCCTGCAGTGCAGTTGAGCATCATGGGAAATGTAGTTTCGAAACATCTGGAGTGCCAAGGTTCATCATCACGTGATTAAGGGATGTGTAGTAGCATAGAGCAGTACACACGACCTCAGCTAAGGTGCACTGTTCACTCCAAACAAGGTGGAGAAAAGGAGTGGTTCGGGAGCTTATGAAGGCTGTTACAAGGAGGCCTTTCTGGAGAATTAGAATCTCATTTAGTGTCACCTTAAACGTTTCTAAATATAGGTGAAGTTTTAAGGCTTAATCTGCAATGAATATAATAATACATTTTAATAAAGCAAATATCTGTAGTATCTGCAAAGCAGCCCAAACATCATGCAACTGTGCACAGGATATAAGTGGTTAAATGAGAAACCGTCTTGACATGAAACAAGTCTTGATTTATAAAGATGTAAAGGTCATACAGCATGTCATTTGGTATCAGTTACACAGCATGGGAAACAATTAGATTCTATGTGCTCCAATTTCCTGCAATCTCCTGAGACTGGGTTGCTAGTATTAATATTGAAAAAAATAAAATCAAACTCATCTTTATGCAATATACTGCATATTATGCAGATCACTAAAAAATACACTCTGGCTATGTTCGCATTTTGCAGTTGGGGGTGGGGCATTTTAGTGGGCTGATCTGCCGTGTTTAGGAACATGGCTGCTGTAAGAAATCTAACCAATAGATGCTCTTCTGCATCCAACAAAGTTTGAATTATTGACTAGCTATTTATAAGCACTTTCAGGACTGGTTCACACCTATGCATTTTTTAGTGCGTTTTCAGTTTTGCAGAAACACTACAGTCTATTTAACATGGTTTTCTATGTATGTAGTTCACATCTATGCATTTTATGGAAAGGGCCAGGGACTTTTCTGGTTTTTGGTTCCATAGACTTCAATGGATCAAAAGTGTGAATTGAAAAATGATAAATGCACCTGTAATATGCAAACTGCAACCCGCATAGGTGTGAATCAGACCTAAGATTTCCATCCGCAAGACAGGCTTCTGCCATTCACAGCGCTTTAATTAATATCCTCATGAGAATTTTGTGCAAGAACTTCAACTCATTATTAGGTGCGGATTCTAACAGCGATTTGCAGCTTGAAAATCTGCCCGTGAAGCAGAACAGAATGAAACGTGACTTCTGAGCTCACACCTTGTATATCCAGTTCTTCAAAGCAGCAAATAGAAGTGATAAAGATCTTAGGGAAGGAGAGCATTTAAAGGAAACGCGTTCTGCTACCAGCAGTATGTCATAAAATATCTCGCCGCTTTGATGATTTCATGGTCGTTCCAGGAAAATCAGGGAAAAGATCAAGTAGTTTTTCAAATATTGCCTAATAAGATCAGTTCATTTGATTACACATGTAGAATAAAACATACTACATATCAATTAGAGGTGCTCAAAGTTTTAAAAAGTAGAACCCAGCGGATTGCATACCATGGTAAAAAGAATTAAACGGAGGTGACATAAATGGCCAGATAAAGCAACAAGTGCAGAAGAACCGAAAACAATTGGAGCCGTTGCTTGTGACAATGGGCCAAACCTGACCCAGCAGCCAGGGGTGCTTCTATGCATGGAGAGGATTTTGGTAAACAGTCTCTGAGGACTGAAGGGGGCTTAATCCTTAAAGTGATTCTGGGCCAACTCTGCTTAAGTGCCATTCTCTTGAAAGCTCAGACCCCAAACCCATTCACTTAAACTCACCTTTGCTGAGCACATTAAAACACTCAGGTATACCAGGTAAGGGGGTTCAGAATGTGACCTCCTCCAAGGATGCAGTGCTTGGGTATGATCAGTCATAAGTAAACACTGTCATGGGAGGAGGACATCATTGATGCTAGCCATACACGCAAGGATCTCTCCCTTTCAGACCCACAGGCTGAACACGAGCAATCAGTAGATGCCCCCATCTTTACTAAACAGTGTGAATGGAGCTAAATATATATATATATTGGGCATGCACTTTCCCTGTGTATTTAAACTGGCAGAGACACCAGTAATGTGCAGTTCCCAGCGGCTCAGCGGCTGGCGCTGTTGCCTTGGGCTGGGGTTGAACCATTGCTGTGTGCCGTACCCCTTTTTGTCCTCCCTCGGCAGTGGTATGGTGGGGCGGGGAACCCGCCGTGCTTGCTGGGAGAGGGTATAAAGGGGCCAGCCATCTTTGTCACGGGGTCGAGTCCCAGGCACCTTCAGCCTGAGGGTGGTGGTTCGTGTCGGTCCTCTAGGCGGCCCAGGCCTGGAGGACATTCGGATGTCGTGTTCCATCCCAGGCACCTTTGGCCTGGGGTGAGGTACTCGGATGGAGGTCCGGAGCTCAGTGCCCAACACTGAGTTCCGCGAGGGAAGGAGATCCTAGGGAACCCCGGGAGTGGGTACCCAAATCCGGAAGGCGCAATGGACCGGGAGGGGGTACTCCCTTGAAGACCTGGTGCAGCATATCGCCAGTGACGGGTGAGCCTCCACCGGAGACCGCCTGGAAAGATATTTCCCCTTGATTGGAGACCGCAACCCACTTTCAGGAAGGAAAGTGGAGAGTTCATTTTGTCTGGGCCTACTCGCATCCACACCTCCTTTTCTGTTCTACTCGTTGAGGAAGTCCAACTGTCTGTGCATTACTCTGTTATCGGAAGGATAAAGAAGTGTTGGACTTTATTGGTGTGGGGCTCATTTTCTGTCAGACATTGCTCAAGAAACCACCAGGAGGCGGCTCCAGAAGCAGAAAACCGACCCGAAGGTAAAAGAGGATTGTTTCTCACTGCACATACATCTGCAGGGGAACTTGGCATGATGACCCCGCACTCTCTCCTTCAGAGTACCCCTAGACAGAAGCCAGAGCCAGAAGAACTGATATATAGAGGGAGAGAGTGGAGGCCGCTACATATACATACATTATACACACATTATATATATATATATATATATATATATATATATATATATATATATATATACATATATATATATATACATATATATATATATACATATACACACACACACATACATACATATATATACACACACACACACACATACATATATATATATATATATATATATATATATATAATGTATTAGGGCTGTGGAAATTAACTATTAATTCCTCGATTAATTGTTTAGATCGATCAAAATTCTTTGGACTTGCCGTGTCCACCTGAAGGGCTCCTTTGCTGTGCCTTCATATCTGCATGCCGGCGGGACCTTACTATCTGCCACACGCAAGGGCTGTTACACTTCCCTCTATCACTTCCCTCTATCAACCTGGGATTCTACAGCCATCCACTGGGAGTTGTGATAGTTCCCTTCACGGGACATCTACATGCCGACGGACTGATGTTAGCCCCTCATCTGGATTCAGCAGTGGTATCGTTGTACACATTTTTATACCAGTATCATACTTAGCTACATGTTTTTATGACTGCTTTTGCTACCGTTTGGTATTACTCGCACCATTTTTACAGTTTATGTAGCTACATCGATTATCTCCAGTGCAATATTTATTTTGTTACCTACTTGAAGTCTATAAAAGATTTAATGCTATTCCTATCGAGCGCTGCCTTTGTGTGTTTTTTGTATCCTGCTATCCATTTTTCCAGTGGTTGGTAGCTGCACTTTGAATCGGCCTGCAAGGAGATCAGCTAAAAGTAGTTGGATCTATGTGCGTTATAATTAATCGAAATTAGTCGATTAATCGATGAAAAAAAAAAACGATTAATCGAACACGAAAATTTTAATCAGTAACAGCCCTAATATATATATATATATATATATATATATATATATATATATATATATATATATATATATATATATATATATATATACACACACACACACATACACACATACATACATACATACATACATACATACACACACACACACACGGGCCGAAACAACTAATCGATTAATCGTCAACTAATCGATTATGAAATTAATCGATTACAATTTTTATAATCGATTAATCGGCCAGTAACATAATGGGTTAAAAAAAAATGAAAATAAGCCCTTTATAGTACAAAGAGCAAATAATCACTACTGTTCATATTATATTAATACGAAAAATCTTTGTACATTCGCTGAATGAAAGAATGTTGTTTGAAATTTTCACTTGCTTTTAACATTCAGTTTTAAAATGAATATAATTTCTGAAGGAAAACCACATACACTGTCCGAAAATTCCTTTGTCCAAGAAGATCTCTATTTCTAAACGTCCCCGTTACTGTGGTTGAAAACCAACATCGATTTGACCCCACTGACGATTAGAAAATCGAACGAACATTCTTAAAATATATGTTTTTTTTTTGATGGAAGACATTGTTGTATGGCCATACTTCTTTTTTTTTTTGGTTATTAACCGATTAATCGAAACAATAAATCGGCCAACTAATCGATATCGATTATGAAAATAATCGTTAGTTGCAGCCCTAATATATATACACACACACACACACACACACACACACACACACACACACACATATATATATATACACACATACACATACACATTATATATATATATATATATATATATATATATATATATATATATAGCAAAGGGAGCTTAGGGTTAGGGGACAAGTAGCAGAATAAAAAAAAGAGGGAAAGTCTATAGGAAAACAGAAGTCACTGGGGAGGCTGCAGCTTCCTTGGAGAGTTGAGGATAAGTAACTCTGGATCTAAGCCCAGGTTCACACTGGGCTGCGGGAGTGAAGCCGTGCGAGTTCAGCTGAACTCGCACGATTTCACTCCTGCCTGTCAGTCCCGATTTCGGCCGTGATTACAGGGACATCTGTGCAGGTTTCTGCACAGATGTCAATGTAAATCGCGGCCCGAAATCGCAAAAAGTAGTACAGAAACTACTTTTTTAAATCGGTGCAGCGCCGCAGATGCGGGGTCGCACCGATTAGGACGGTGCCATTGCCCGCAATTTGCGGCAAATATCGCCGATTTGACATGTCAAATCGCATGTCAAATCGCACCAGTGTGAACCAGGGCTTAAAGACAAAAGAAAAGAGCACCACCTCCTAAGTGTAGGATTAATACTTGTCTAATAATACAGAGTTTAAAAGAGTAAAATGCACTCACATCGTGAAAGAGCTAAAGAGAGGATGTCATATGGTTTTATTTCTTACACAATGAGTGCATTTTACTCTTTTAAACTCAGTTTTAATAAACGTCTACACTTAGAAGGTGATGCTCCTTTTGCCTGGAGGAATCTCCCCTTCCAGCTATTGTATACAGACAGCCATGCTCCCGCAGCTGTCAGGATACCCCAATGCCCTGTACACACCATCGGTTTTTCCGATTGAAAAAAGTCCTATGGTCGGAATTTTGTCTGATAGTGTGTATGCAAGACTGATGGAAGTCAGCTTCATCGGAATTCCGACGGAAAATTCCATCGGATTTTATTCCATCGGAAATCCGATCGTGTGTACGCGCAATAACAGTGCCTACAGCTAATTGTCTGCAGTTACCGTTCAGCCAAAAACTTTCCACCCAGCTCCTTCGCTTTTGTAGAGACTGGTGGCGCAAACAGGGCCACCCATGTCTTAATTTCTATCTGATTCGGCCACAATTTGAGCCATGTATAGCCAGCATATCCCTACATAAGCACCATCTGATAGGTAGCTCACAAAGGGTATGGACTCATGGCTCCAACAGAGGAATAGATCATCAAGGAACACAGTGAAGGGGACTGAATTAAAGCAAAGTGAAATTTTTTTGTTTGACAAAGACTTACCACAAGACACTAACAAAATGCAGCCGCTAGTGGCATCTTGCAATTTTTTTTTTATGCACGTGAACACAGCGGCATGGTTTTTAAAGTGGCCATGCACATGCAGGTGTTTATGTGTGTATTTGTGTGCAGTGTTCAATGGCACAAAAAATGCCCCAAAGGTGCGTTTGGAGAGGCTCATATGAGAATAGATTACACGCGTACGCACAAAAGTGCATACATTATATTGGCTAGAACAAAATAAAATTTTCTAGCCAACAAAATGAGTTTACACATAAAATGTGCATAAATACTCACATAAAACACGTGCAAAGATGCAACATTAGAGGCATTTTTCTGCCAAATTCTGGCACAAAAAAAAATGCAGCATAAACTCTTATGCCCGTGTCATGAGGCCTAAATAAAAAGGATAGCAAAACGTGCCAATTCTTAGGGATCGGCATTCGTGCGTCAATAATCTGACTACAGCAAACTACAGTAGTCACGTACAGTTTTGAGAAAGTTGGTCTTCGATCAATCAAGATATTTCTGACTGGTTCATGTGGGTTACTGTAGTTTGCACATAATCATTTCTTTTAACCACTTATCCATAATTCCCAGAAAATTGTTAAAACGTCAATAATCATTCTAAGCGAATTGCACCTTTCTGACCAGGCAACATTCTGAAGCCCCTGGTCCTCAAAATGGTCCTCCAACCAGAATCTCTGTGTTCTTCTCCCTGCAGCATCCTCACATTTTTTCTTAGTAATGCGTAAATTCGGCATGGCTGTGCATGGCTCAGGTCACATAGTCACGTCCTTCATTTACACAGATCTGTGAAAGGAATACTGTGACAGAGACTCATATCAAGAGAGCACAACTGCAGGGACATCGCTGCACTCATAGTAGATTCATTTTTCAGCTCCTAACTGAAGGTCTGTACCTCCAGACATGGGACTGGTAGGAAAGTCTATAGGAACCTGTGCATTGCACCCACGATGCACTGATCACGGTTGCAATGCAAAAAATTTATAAATGCATCCAATACGGCATTTATGAACTTTTTTTTTTAATAATAGGTAGAATATACTTTAAATGGACTCTGTTAGCACGAGTAAAGTGCAAGCACTTCGAAATCTCTAACTATACCTGCAACAGCCCTCACTCTTTTCTTCTATGGCCGAATAATTGTAAAGTGGCAAATTCTCAGCACTACAGGTCGTGACAGAGTTTGCTCTCCTTTCTCACACTCTTCTATTGTCTAAAAAGGAGCCCTTCACAATGATGGCCTATATGGGGTGAAAGAAGGGAGCAGAAAGCCCCCAGCGCCACAGCTTTTTCCATTCATAACAGACCAGCACTAAGGCAGCATGAAAGTTGCAGCAGGTACACCTAGGTGCCCACACTTTTTTTTTTTTCAATGTTTTTATTGAGGTTTCAGATAGGATATATTCCATTTGCTATTAATGTAATGAAAAGAGCATAGGTACAAGTTAAAAGTTAAACAATGCAGTTGTTAAAGAACAGTTGGAACCGGATCACAGAAAAAAAATAGAACAACGAGCATGAGAAGCTGTGCGACAGTCTGCTGGAGATGCCGGACATGCCTCCAGTCCATCCGAACACCCCTATTGGGAACAAACTGTACGGGTGGGGGGATATCCAGCCATCTCCCATTCTTCCATCCCCTCCGTCCTCCAATTAGTATTCATGTCAGAGGACTATAAATACATTTGTACCGGGATATTGAGTTGTAAACTAGAACAATTGAGGTTTGCAAGATGCAAAGCATCACAATAAAAAAAATAAAAAATAACTGAACAACGGTCAAAAGCATTACCATTTTTAACCAGTAAGTACATCTTATTTGTTTACTCAGGTATGACTAAGGACCATAAAGGAGGAGTCTAGTCTCCACCGAGGTGAGAAAGGTATGGGAAGGGGGTGAGCGGGAAGGGAGTTGGCGTGAAATCTCCTCAGGTGAAGGCTGCATATAGGGAGAGCACAAGGGTACCTTTGGAAAAGTCAATCCAGAGAGAGATAGAGGGTACAGAGAAGAGAAAAGGGAGGAAGTGGAGGTGTGTCGATTAGTAGCTTTCCCCTATTAGAGACTTTTATGGCCTCCTCCCAGGTGTGCGTTTGTGCCCTCATGTCAAATTCCATTGTGCGTTTAACAGTCTGTGGTATTCTGACGAGTTTTTGTACCGGACCCCAGATAAAATTCACAAATAGCACACCAACGCTTCTCCTCTCTGTTGGCGATGTAACAGAGCATGGCTCACTACTCCACATCTTGTGGGACTGCATACAACCCTTCGGGAGAGAAGTACACCACCTCACTACCAAAATAACGACTTATCCTGCGTACACACGATCGGAATCTCCGACAACAAAACAGTGTTTTTTTTTCCGACGGATGTTGGCTCAAACTTGTCTTGCCTACACACGGTCGCACAAATGTTGCTCGGAAATTCCAATGGTCAAGAATGTGGACACGTACAACACTACGACAAGCCAAGAAAAATGAAGTACGATTCCAAGCATGCATCAAATTGATTCCGAGCATGCGCAGCACTTTTGTGCGTCGGAAATGCCTACACACGATCGTAATTTCCAACAAGAAATTTTCTTGGTGGAAAAATTGAGAACCTGCTCTTAAAACATTTGTTGTCGGAAATTCCGACAGCAAATGTCCGATGGAGCCTACACACGGTCGGAATATTCGACCAAAAGCTCACAGCGAACATTTGTTGTCGGAAATTCCGATTGTGTGTACGCGGCATTACTTTCCAGACTACACTCCACCACAATTCCTCCTCCTCCTCCACACATCTCTGCCCCAGTTGGCCTATAAAAAATCCCTAAGGGCTCTTTCACACGGGCGGATGATCCGCCCTGTGAACATCTGCTTGCTCACCAGGGATCGTTCCGTTGATCCCCGCTGAGCTGGCGGATGACTTGTCCGTCTCTGCACACCGTGCAGAAACGGAAAGGTCAGATCGCCGCTTTCCTCTATGGGGGGGATCGGATGAAAACGTACCGTCTGTCTGTTTTCATCCGATGACGGATGGAAAAATAGGATTTTTATAACAGCTTACCTGTAAAATCCTTTTCTTGGAGTACATCATGGGACACAGAGCGACATAGTCATTACTAATGGGTTATATAGATACCTTCAGGTGCTGGCACTGGCAACTTCCAAAACCGGAAGTACCCTCCCCTATATAAGCCCCTCCCATCCGGGAGCACCTCAGTTTTGTAGCAAAGCAATAAGTGTCCCTAAAGAGGGGTGGGAGCTCTGTGTCCCGTGATGTACTCCAAGAAAAGGATTTTACAGGTAAGCTGTTATAAAAATCCTATTTTCTTTCTCGTACATCACGGGACACAGAGCGACATAGTCATTACTAATGGGATGTCCTAAAGCAATGCCCAATGAGGGGGGGGGATACACCATACATAAGCTGAGCGCTATCAGACATGAGGATCTTTTGCGGCCTGCAACACACTGCGCCCAAAGGCGACATCCTCCTGACTAATAACGTCCACCTGGTAGAACCTAGTAAACGTGTGTACTGAAGACCATGTTGCGGCCTTACAGATTTGAGCCAGGGAGGCCTGGTGATGCGCTGCCCATGAAGTTCCAACTGCTCTCGTGGAGTGCGCTCTAACTTTGAACGGAGGCGGTCTCCTTCTCAAGCCATAGGCTTGCATTATGACCTGTCGAATCCACTTGGCTAAAGTAGATTTTGACGCTGCCTGACCCTTTCTGGGGCCTTCCGGCAGAATAAACAAAGTATCCGTTCTGCGAATCTGAGCAGTGGCTTTTAGATAAGCTTTAACTGCTCTTACTACATCCAAAGAATGTAATAACTTTTCCTCTACCGAGCTAGGTTTGGGGAAAAAGGAAGGAAGAACCACATCTTGGTTCAAATGGAACCTCGATACCACCTTAGGAAGAAAGGCTGGATGAGGACGTAATACTACTTTGTCCTTATGGACAACCAGATATGGCTCCTTACAGGATAAGGCGGCTAATTCCGATACTCTTTTAGCCGAACAAATGGCTACTAAGAAAATCAATTTCCTGGTGAGAAGAACCAAGGAAATGTGCCGCAATGGTTCAAATGGTTGTTTCTGTAGAACCGACAGAACCAGGTTTAAGTCCCATGGACATATGGGAATACTAACCGGAGGGCTAATACGCCTCACTCCTTGTATGAAAGCTTTGACTAATGAATGCAAAGCCAAGGGCCTTTGAAAAAATATTGACAAGGCCGTCTGACCCTTGATAGTACTCAAGGCAAGCTTCCTATGTACAGCCCACTGTAGGAAGTCCAGACTCCTACCTATTACGTACTTATGTGGATGCCATTTCTTGGCCTCACACCACGCGATGTACGCCTTCCAGATTCTATAGTAGATCTGCCTGGATACCGGCTTCCTGGCATTGATCATGGTAGATACCACAGGATTAGAGAGCCCTCTCTTTTTTAGAATGTGGGCTTCAATAGCCAGGCCGTCAAACCTAGGGCTGGTAAGGAAGGGTGGTATATCGGTCCTTGCGAAAGCAGGTCCGGACGACGTGGGAGAGTCCAAGGACTCCCCACTGACATTTTACAATCTCCGCGTACCATGCTCTTCGGGGCCACGCTGGAGCCACCAGAATCACTGGTTTCTTTTCTACCCTGATTCTGCAGAGTAATCGAGGTAACAATTGTGGCGGTGGGAATGCATATATCAGCTTGAACTGATCCCAAGGGAACACTACGGCATCCGAGCCGCAAGCTAGGGGATCCCTTGTCCGAGAGACAAACCTGTCCACCTTTGCGTTGAATCTGGATGCTAGAAGATCTACATCCGGTGTTCCCCACCGCTGACATATTGTCCAGAAAACCTCGGGGTGAAGGGACCATTCCTCTGGGCATAATTGCTGGCGACTTAGAAAGTCCGCCTTCCAATTCTCCACTCCTGGAATGAATACCGCAGATATGGCTGGGACATATCTTTCTGCCCATTTCAGGATGTAATTTACTTCCCTCTGGGCTGCACGACTCCTGGTGCCCCCCTGATGATTGATATATGCCACTGCTGTGGCATTGTCTGATTGAATTCTGACAGGGGACCCTTGGAGTTTGGATGTCCATACTACTAGGGCATACCGGGCTACTCGTATCTCTAAGAGATTGATGGGCAGGGCCTTTTCTGCATCCGACCATCTGCCCTGGAGAGACCATTGCTCCAGTACTGCTCCCCAGCCTATAAGGCTGGCATCTGTAGTGACCACCTTCCAAGAAATCGGACTGAAGGATTTCCCTTTTTCCAGATTCTGGGGAACCAACCACCAACGGAGGCTCTTGCGAACGGAAGGGGACAAGGACATTGTAAGTCTAGGGCCTGAACTTTTTTGTTCCAGGCTGACAGTATGGCCCCTTGCAAATTCCTTGAATGGAATTGACCGTAGGGTACTGCTTCGAATGATGCCACCATTTTTCCCAGCAGCCTCATGCACAGGCGTATGGACGGCTGTCTTTACTGGAGTCCTCCCCCCACCCGACTGAGTGGGGGCAACCCTTCAATGAATTTAACTTTGGGGGAGGTTTTGTACCTCCCCTGACCCAGGGTTTCTCATTACCCTGCGATTGTCCCTGTTTTTTACCCCCGGGAATTGACCGAGGAGGCTGTCGGAACTGTTACACAGCCGATGCCCCAGGGACTGGAGAAGCAGGCCTCTTAAAGAGGGACCTCTAACTCTGTTTTTAACCGGCAAGAGTGTATTTTTACCGCTGGAAATTTTCTGGATATATTTGTCCAGGTCTTCCCTGAATAAGCGTTCACCATGAAATGGGACGCTAACCAGCCATTCTTTACAGGGAGCTTCAGCAGACCAGTTTTTGAGCCATAGAAGCCTACGCATATGTACTACAGACAGCGTAAGGCGGGAGGCCTGATGGATTGAATCCTTTATGGCGTCAACCGCAAAGCCTAAGGCTCTAGGTAGATCAGCTAGGGCAAGGGCCTGCTGATCTGTCAAGTCCCTCAAGACCTGTTTCAACTGATCCTTCACTGCTTAGCAGACCCCACTGCTGGTTGTGTCACCAAGCTTGCTGTAGAAAGAAGCAGACTTTCATAAGGACTCCAATCTTTTATCTATTGGGTTCTTGAACATTTGGACATTATCCACTGGACATGTCAGTGATTTATACACACCAGAGTTGGCTGCGTCCACTGTAGGGACCTTCCATTTTTTGATGAACTTATCCTCCATGGGATAGACCACCGGAAATCTCTTGGGGGGGAATAAATATTTTCTCAGGATGTTCCCAATCCTGGTAAATGAGCCCTTTCAGTAAAGGGTGAAGTGTAAAAGAACAGACAGTCTGGGGGCTTCTAGCGACCCCAACGAGGATACAGTAGTGGTTGATGGTTCCGCAAGGTGCATTTTTAAATGCTGATCGGACCATGTTAGTCAGAGACTGAACCCATAATCTTTCAGCTTGAGATGCTGAGAAAAGGTTCCCCCACTGTTGATTCCTCTATAACAGAATCAACCTCATCCTGATCCCCTTCAGGCAGGTCGATCCCTGTATGGGACTGTTGCTCTGCTAACAGGCACTCTGAAGGAGGAGACGGAGATCGGGCGTGCTTTCCCTGACAGGGAGGCAGCGATCAATGTTGACAATCTCTCTCTAATCCTCCCAGAGCTGAGGAAAAAACCTCCTCTGTTACATACACAGGAGCAGGTTAACTGAGGACAGCCACAGTACCAAGTACCCCTGCGGGGTCTCTACGGTCACTTACCTCTGAACTTCAGGGGAGACTGGTGCAGCAGAAGCATGCCCAAGATCCTCAGAGCCCGATGGAGACCCCCTTCGCTTCCTGGAAGATTTAGTTCCGGAGCCTTTGGACGGCATATTCCTAAGCCCAAAGCTGAGGTATTCCAGCCGTAATACACCACTTTTACTGAGAATAGTCTAGCACAATTGCTGCTATATAACAGTTGGTGTCTACTAATGTGCCTTTCTAGGGGATGCCTGCATCAACCGCCTCTGTGTGCCTTTATACTGTTGCTAGCTCTGTCTGTGCACTTCAATAGCCAGCTATGATTGTGCTTTAAAACACGCTGGACGCCCGCACATGCGCAGTAGCGCCGCGGCGCACACCGAGCGTCATCCACCCACTCCGCCCCTTTTTCCACATCGCCTCTATATATAGAGGCGCGTGCACGCGCACGTGCGCCTTCGGCGCCTTTTTTGAAAAAAATAAGGAGCTAGATGGGAGCCAGGGTCCCTGCCGCAGGGCCCGGGGATGGATGAGCGCAGCAACAGGGCAGAGGAGACAGCTTTCCAGCAGAGAACTTACCAACTGCCTGGATTTGATTTTGGAAGAAAAAAATCCACATTACAAGAAAAAGAACCATAGCGGCCTCTAGTGTCTAACACAGGTACCGCGATCTTGCACATTTTTTTTTTTTTTCTTGCCTACTATTAAAATTTTTACATTTTCTCAGTAGTAACAGGCATACACAGAATATTAGCGGGAATACCTTAGGTAACAGGCAGAAAGACAAAATAGGCTTGGGGGTCCCTCAATAGAACCAAGTTCCCGAGGGCCCCCACTTACCTTTTCCTCGCCGCAAGACTCTGTTTGGTCCACAGAAGCCCAAACTTCACCTATCACGGCAGGCATTGTAATTAAACCTTCAGGGACCGGGTTCCCAAGGATTCCACTCCCCTGGACCTGTATAGCACCCTGCACAGAAAACATCTTGGTCGTGGGTATGACCAGAGCTCTGGATCCCAGGGTCCAGCCCTCCTAAGAGAGGCATTACAGGCAAAACCTTGCTCTTCTCTTGCAAGGCCCGGGTACCGACCGTTTAGCTATGAAGCTTTTTTGGTCGGATCCGGAATAGCTTACTGAGGCCCAAAAGAACCTGTACGCAAGCTCAGTGAAAAACACATGTTACTTCTTGGCCAACACCTTAGACACTGGCAAAAAACTGAGGTGCTCCCGGATGGGAGGGGCTTATATAGGGGAGGGTACTTCCGGTTTTGGAAGTTGCCAGTGCCAGCACCTGACGGTATCTATACAACCCATTAGTAATGACTATGTCGCTCTGTGTCCCGTGATGTACGAGAAAGAAAGTAGGATTTTCCTCCGTCATGCTAAACGGACCATAGCGGAGACTGATGTCAGCGGATGTTCATCCGCTGAGACTTGCTATCCCATAGGGATACATGCATGTCCGTTTTTCATCCGAAAACGGATGGATGAAAAACGGAAATACGGAACGTCCATGTGAAAGAACCCTAACTCTCGATCTCATCAACGCAGCCAAAATGTGCATACCTCTATATTGGAAGGACAACACCCTCCTAGTATTGCAAAATGGCTCCAACGCGTAAGGAGGATTGCTGAAATGGAGGACCTAGTTCACCAGGCCAGAAAGACACATACAAAAATCTGCAAAACCTGGGCGATTTGGCTACATTTTACAAACTCGGTTCCCACACTTTATACCTTCTAGCTGCTTTTTTTCTTCTCTTTTAAATTCAATCAGAAAATGTTGGCGTGCCAACGTCTGCAACCACCATTAAGGTAATTACAGTGACAAAGGCCAGTTTTGCCCATGTAAATACCATTGCAAAAGGTCATAAGAATTTTACCAAGCTGCAGTGACAAAATGTCCAAAGGAAAATTTAATTAAAAGTGACATCACAGCCAGTCATCTAAATTATCACCAAGTGTTTTTGTGGATCCCAAGCATAACAGGACATGTAACGAGTAAACCCTCCCACACGCTAGTGCTGACAAGTACACGGCACATGCCTGCAAACACACCCGTTATCCTTGGAATGTTTACCATACCAGAGCACATACACACTGGAGATATAAAGCACAAATCCACAAGCATTGCAGACTCTGAAAGGCCGCATTCCATCGCTGAGCTTGTGGGAGACAAAAAAAAAAAACCCACTACAAAATCCCATGTGTTCAACAACACAACTAAGCTAAAACATAATGTCCACTTCATATAAAAACCCTACCCATGTAAAGGTGAAAGTTCTTTATTTTTAAAGCTGATGTCTGGGCAGCTGACCCCATACCCCACCCTTCACCCCCCGCTCCGCCTCTAATTGCTTATCTAACTGCCCCGTTAGGGACCCGTGTCAATGGTATTGGGCTTGTGTCGAAGGCATCAGATTGATATGAGCTCACTTAGAATTCATTTACAGGTTTAGATACCTTGCAGTTGACCTGTTTAAAAGGGGATTTTGCAATTTTATATGCTTGTATGGGAATGCAAAAGCCATTTAAAGCAAACAAAAGCCTGTGGACATAAGCCCTTACACTAAATCCACTGCCATGTGATGTGCCAGGTCTTAAGTCAGCTATCTTCTGGACTGCAGAATGATGGGGTGGGGGGGGGGGGGTGATTCGCGCTCCAGCAAATTAATTTAAGACAATAGACATCCTTTCGCCACGCTCCTGACCATGTGTGCCATGATGAATTAAAAGCACGAAAATTAGAACCTTAAGTGGATCTTCACTCACAATTTCCACAAAACCTCCATCAAACCCTCCCCTTCTCCTTGCTTTTTTCACCACATTCGTTTTATATTAGCCAAATAGCAGCCAATTCAAATGATAAAAAGTTTAGTGCTACACAAGCAACTTTGATACTTATACAGGCTTCTATACCAGAACTAACTGGTAGTTTGGAAAATACAAATTTGGTTCCAAAAAAGAGTGACCATTGGAAACTCTGGCGTCATGTGATGGGTGCTCCTAATACCTGTTCTACCGCCTCAAAAATAACAATGAACTAACACTAAGGGCCCATTCAGACTATTGAATAGAGGTAATTTGGCAAACGTTACCACAACACATAGTAACACATGAAACCAACTGCAATGCATTGTGGTGCAATTCATTTTGAATGTCACCCAATCACCTAGGTAGTGTACTGCAAAGAACTTGCAATGTAGCATACCGCAAAGCACATATAGGTTGTCTTAACAATGCAAAGTACCACACGTTTACCACATGTGCAGTAATGCAGCAGGACACAATAGAGGTCTGAATGGGCCCTAAAAAGCACAGTTGCCGAAAAACTTCAATAAAAAAAAAAAAAAAAAAAAAAACATTCATGCATACAGTGCCTTGCAAAAATATCCCCCCCCCCCCCCCCCTGGCTTTTTACCTATTTTGTTACATTACAGCCTTTAGTTCAATATTTTTTTAATCTGAATTATAGGTGATGGATCAGAACACAATAGTCTAAGTTGGGGACATAAAATTAGAAAAATATATACATAAAACAATTTTTCAGAAATAAAAAACTGATAATAATTGGCATGTGCATATGTATTCACCCCCATTGTTATGAAGCCCATAAAAAGCTCTGGTGCAACCAATTACCTTCAGAAGTCACATAATTAGTGAAATGATGTCTACCTGTGTGCAATCTAAGTGTCACATGATCTGTCATTACATATACACACCTTTTTGAAAGGCCCCAGAGGCATCACTAACCAAACCCTGCCATGAAGACCAAGGAACTCTCCAAACAAGTAAGGGACAATGTTGTTGAGAAGTACAAGTCGGGGTCAGTTTATAAAAAATATCCAAATCTTTGATGATCCCTAGGAGCACCATCAAATCTATCATAACCAAATGGAAAGAACATGGCACAAGAGCAAACATGCCAAGAGACGGCCGCACACCAAAACTCATGGACCGGGGCAAGGAGGGCCAATAATCAGAGAGGCAGCACAGAGACCTAAGATAACCCTGGGAGGAGCTGCAGAGACCAGAGTATGTGTACATAGAATGACAATAAGCCGTACGCTCCATATAGAGTTGGGCTTTATGGCAGAGTGGCCAGAAGAAAGCCATTACTTTCAGCAAAAAACAAAATGGTACGTTTGAGTTTGCGAAAAGGCATGTGGGAGACTCCCAAAATGTATGGAGGAAGGTGCTCTGGTCTGATGAGACTAAAATGTTACTTTTTGGCCATCAAAGGAAATGCTATGTCTGGCGCAAACCCAACACATCACCCAAAGAACACCATCCCCACCGTGAAACATGGTGGTGGCAGCATCATGCTGTGGGGATGTTTTTCAGCAGTCAGGACTGGGAAACTGGTCAGAGTTGAGGGAAAGGTGGATGGTGCTAAATACGGGGATATTCTTGAGCAAAACCTGTACCACTCTGTGTGTGATTTGAGGCTAGGACAGGACAGAGGTTCACCTTCCAGCAGGAAAATGACCCCAAACACACTGCTAAAGCAACACTTGAGTGGTTTAAAGGGGAACATGTAAATGTGTTGGAATGGCCTAGTCCAAGCCCAGACCTCAATCCAATAGAAAATCTGTGGTCAGACTTAAAGATTGCTGTTCACAACTGCAAACCATCTAACTTGAAGGAGCTGGAGCAGTTTTGCAAGGAGGAATAGGCAAAAATCCCAGTGGTAAGATGTGGCAAGCTCAGAGACTTATCCAAAACGACTTGGAGATGTGATAGCCACAAAAGGTGGCTCTACAAAGTATTGACTTTAGGGGGGTGAATAGTTATGCACATTGACTTTTTCTGTTATTTTGTCCTATTTGTTGTTTGCTTCACAATAAAAAAAAAAAAAACACATCTACAAAGTTGTGGGCATGTTCTGTAAATTAACCACTTCTCCACCGGGCCTATTCTGGCACGTCTCTCCTTCATGTAAAAATCATCATTTTTTTGCTAGAAAATTAATCACAACCCCCAAACATTATATATTTTTTTTAGCAGACACCTTAGGGAATAAAATGGCGGTCATTGCAACTTTTTATCTTGCACGGTATTTGCGCAATAATTTTTCAATCGCCTTTTTTGGGGGGAAAAAAAAACGGTTTCACAAATTAAAAAATAACAAAACAGTAAAGTTAGCCCAATTTTTTTGTATAATGTGAAAGATGATGTTACGCCGAGTAAATAGATACCTAACATGTCATGCTTTAAAATTGCGCACACTCATGGAATGGCGTCAAACTTCGGTACTTAAAAATCTCCATAGGCGACGCTTTAACTTTTTTTTACAGGTTACTATTTGAGTTACAGAGGAGGTCTAGTGCTAGAATTGTTGCTCGCACTCTACCGCACGTGGCGATAACTCACATGTGGGGTTTGAACGGCGTTTACATATGTGGGCAGGACTTGCACGCGTGTTCGCTTCGGAGCGCGAGCTACCGGGGACAGGGGCGTTTTACTTTTTTTACTGATTTTTTTTTTTAATTTTGACACTTTTTTTTACATTTTTTTGATCACTTTTATTCCTATTACAAGGAATGTAAACATCCCTTGTAATATGAATCATTGTGACAGGTCCTCTTTATGGAGAGATGCGGGGTCAATAAGACCCCACATCTCTCTTCCAGGCTGGAAAGCATGAGATCTGTGAAAAATAAATAAATTACAATCTCATACTGACAGCCGCAATTCCGCAATTGCAGCTGTCAGTATGAGATTGTGAATTTTTTTTTTTACTTTGTTTACTTCCGGGTACCGGGTGTGATGTCACAACGTCGCGCCCGGAACTCCGATGGTCATAGAGATGACTGACTGGTGACCATCTGGTCACCGGAAATCTCTATCGTCGTGAGCCAGCGCTGGCCGATTCGTTCTCCGGGCCCCTGATGGCACGGGAGAGCCCGGAGAAGCACCGGATGGCGGCAGGAGGGGGGGTGTCCCCCTGTAGCTGCAGGCATCATTCAGGTATCCCCCCTCAAAGTCAGCGATGTCATATGACGTCCTTGGTGGACAAGTGGTTAAATGGTGCAAATCCTCAAACAATCCATGTTAATTCCAGGTTGTGAGGCAACAAAACATAAAAAATGCCAAGCGGGTGATGACTTTTGCAAGGCACTGTATTTTCTACTTGTGACATCGACAGCAAGTAATATGTGGCAAAAATACCTCAGGGTGTATGGTAGGTTTTCACCAGGGTCACCAGAACTAGTGTGCCATTGGAATTTTTCCTCTCTATGCTTGTTTTGGCAACAACCCAAAATGTGGGTCTTTCACTTTCACTCCCGGTGAGAATGGTAAACAGGACACGTTGTGAAGGTGAATCGCCCTAAGGGGGGCACTGGAGGCATGTTGTTAGACCACTAGGCCTCACAATGGCTGCCTCCACATAATGAAGTCGGCAGATCGACTTTCTTTATTCACTGCTCTCCCTGTGCATTTTTTCACACTGTAGCCTCGATTATTTCAGCTGTTGTTTTCTCACAGCTTTGCAGCTGTTTAGCTACCAATGACACACTACAGGAGCAGACAAACTTTAGCACCAGACCGGCTGCAGAATTCTGCCTAATCCTCAATTCAAATAATGCTAATAAGTACATGGAGAAGAGTAATGTTATCCATTAGGGATAAATAAAACTTTAATGAAGGGATTTATAGATGTTGCCCAAAGCAACCAGTCAGGTTTAACTTATAAAAGTTTCTTATTTTTGTAGTTTAGACAATAAGGCTAGGTTTACTCTTGTGGTTGGGGAAGGGGGTAAAAACATAGGGTTGCGCTGCAAACAGGGGTGTACAATTCATCAAACTATACAGTACAGACATCCATACAGTGCCTTGAATAAATATTCATACCCCTTGGAATTTTCCACATTTTGTCATGTTACAACTAAAAACGTAAATGTATTTTATTGGGATTTTATGTGACAGGCCAACACAAAGTGGCACATGCAGTTGATATAAACAGTCTACACACCCATTAAAATGCCAGGTTTCTGTGATGTTTAAAAAAAAAAAAAAAAAATGGAGACAAAAGATAAAATCATTTCAGAACTTTTTCCACATGTGACCTATAAACTGTACAACTCAATTGAAAAACAAACTGAAATCTTTTTTTTGGGGGGGAGGGGGGGGGGGGGGGGGGGAGTAAAAAACAAAAAACAATGTGGTTGCATAAGTGTGCAAGCCATCTTAAATATGGGGATGTAGTGGTATTCAGAATTAAGTAATTGCACCCAAACTCGTGTTAAATAGGCGTCAGTATACACCTGACATTATTTAAAGTGCCTCTGATTAACCCCAAATAAAAGTTCAACTGTTCTAGTAGGTCTTTCCTGACATTTTCTTAGTCGCATTCTACAGCAAAAGATATGGTCCACAGAGAGCTTCAAAAACATCAGAGGGATCTCATTGTTAAAAGTTATCAGTCAGGAGAAGGTACAAAAGAATTTCCAGCCATCAAGGGGAGAAAATATGGCACAACAATGATATTACATTACCAAGAACTGGACGTCCCTCCAAAATTGATAAAAAGATGAGAAGAAAACTGGTCAGGGAGGCTGCCAAGAGACCTACAGCAACATTAAAAGGAGTTGCAGAAATATCTGGCAAGTACTGGCTGTGTGGCACGTGTGACAACAATCTCCCGTATTCATCATATGTCTGGGCTATGGGGTAGAATGGCAAGGCAGAAGCCTTTTATTATGAAGAAAAACATCCAAGCCTGGCTAAACTTTGCAAAAACACATCTGAAGTCTCCCAAAAACATGTGGGAAAATGTGTTATGGCCTGATGAAACCAAGGTTGAACTTTTTGGCCATCATTCCAAAAGATATGTTTGCCGAAAAAACAACACTGCACATCACCAAAAGAACACCATACCCACAGTGAAGCATGGTGGTGGCAGCATCATGCTTTGGGGCTGTTTTTCTTCAGCTGGAACAGGGGGCTTTGTCAAGGTGGAGGGAATTATGAACAGTTCCAAATACCAGTTAATATTGGTACAAAACCTTCAGGCTTCTGCTAGAAAGCTGAACACAAAGAGGAACTCCATCTTTCAGCATGACAACCACCCAAAGCGTACATCCAAATCAACAAAGGAATGGCTTCACCAGAAGAATATTAAAGTTTTGGAATTGGCCCAGCCAGAGCCCAGACCTGAATCCGATTTGAAATCTGTGGGGTGATCTGAAAAGGGCTGTTCACAGAAGGGGCCTTCGCAATCTGACAGATTTGGAGTGCTCTTGCAAAGATGAATGGACAAATAATAAAGAAAAAGTGCCTGTGCGCCTGCCACTGGGTGTTACTACACTAGCAAAGTGCAACGTGCTAAAACAGAATAATAAAATAAATAAGACCCACAGCAGCTAGCTTCTAAAATGTAACCAACATCAACAGATATAAAATGAAAATTGAAGCAGCGCTAAGTGTCAGTGAATACAATAACCGTGTTATAACTGATAAAAAAACAGCAAAAAACTATTATATGTGCCAATTAGAACAATACTAAACACTAATATATGTTTAACTGTAATTAATATAGTGCAAAACTTGCAATTCATGCAATACAAAGTCTTAATAAGTCCCCAGAGGGATAAAATTGCAAAAAAAGTCCAAAACACTAAAAAAGATAAAGTGCTATTATTCCAAAGTCATCGGCGGCCAAAGGCAGGCAGGAAGTAAAAGACAGGTGTGGAAATCCAGCTTATTCCCTATAGGGAGGAGGAGCCTAGTGACATCATACTTCCGGTTTGCGGCCGCGGACCGGAAGTGCGTATTATTTTAACGTTTTTTTGGCGTTTGTTATCCACCTAATGGTTTTATATGTTTTTCTGCCGTTTTATCTCGAATAAACGCCGTTTTTTGGGCTACTTATACTTTACTTCACCATGGAGTCCCCTTTGTTTTGTTTTTAAAACCGTGGAGCAAGATTTAACCCAAGGAACAACTACGGGAAGGGGTGGAGAGCCTTGCAGTGATCCCTATCCATACAAAAGGGCTGGATGCGACCATCTGGAGATTGTTTGAGGCTGTGTCTGATCCCTTGGGGTCCATCGGTAAGGTGAGAGAGAGGCTGGTGTCTACGGTGGAGGATTGTGTATGCCTAGTGATTCCCTACTGACCCCTGATATCCCTGATGCAATAAGCTGGATTTCCACACCTGTCTTTTACTCCCTGCCTGCCTTTGGCCTCCGATGACTTTGGAATAATAGCACTTTATCTTTTTTAGTGTTTTGGACTTTTTTTGCACTTTTATCCCTCTGTGGACTTAAGACTTTGTATTGCATGAATTGCAAGTTTTGCACTATATTAATTACAGTTAAACATATATTAGTGTTTAGTATTGTTCTAATTAGCACATATAATAGTTTTTTGCTGGTTTTTTATCAGTTATAGCACGGTTATTGTATTCACTGACACTTAGCGCTGCTTCAATTTTCATTTTATAATGGACAAATAATGCCAAGTCAAGATGTGCCATGCTGATAGACTCCTACCCAAAGATTCTCAATTGGATTTAGGTCTGAACTTTGACTGGGCCATTCTAACACATGAATATGCTTTGATCTAAACCATTCCATTGTAGCGCTGGCTGTATGTATAGGGTCGTTGTCCTGCTAGAAGGTGAACATCCACCCCAGTCTCAAGTCTTTTGCAGACTAACAGGTTTTCTTCTAAGATTGCCATGTATTTGGCTCAATCCATCTTCCCATCAACTCTGACCAACTTCCGTGTCCCTGCTGAAGAAAAGCATCCAAAAAAAAAAAAAAAAAAAAGATGCTGCCACCACCACCATGTTTCATGGTGGGTATGGTGTGTTCAGTGTTAGTTTTCCACCACACACAGCGTTTTGCTTTTAGGCCAAATAGTTACATTTTGGTCTCATCTGACTGCTTCTCTGATTGATGCTCTCCCTGTCCAGCCTGTCAGTTTAGGTGGATGGCCATGTCTTGGTAGGTTTTCAGTTGTGCCATACCCTTTTTCCATATTTGATAGATAGATTGAACAGTGCTTCGTGAGATGTTCAAAGCTTGGGGTATTATTTTATAACCTAACCCTGCTTTAAACTTCTGCACAACTTTATCCCTGACCTGTCTGGTGTGTTCCTTGGCCTTCATGATGCTGTTTGTTTACTATAGTTCTCCAACAAGCTTCTGAGGGCTTCACAGAACAGCTGTATTTATATACTGAGATTAAATTACACACAGGTGGACTCTATTTAATAATTAGGTGACTTCTGAAGGCAATTGGTTCCATTAGATTTTAGTAAAGGGGGCTGAATACAAATGCACACCACACTTTTCAGATTTTTGTAAAAAAAATGGAAAACCATTATTTTCTCTTTCTACTTCACAGTTAATGTGATACTTTGCGGTGGTCTATCACATAAAATTCCAATAAAAAACAATTTACATTTTGGTTTCTAACATGACAAAATTTAGAAAATTTTAAGGGGGTATGAATTATTTTTCAAGGCCCTTGTAAAGGGTGTATGCGTGTTGCTTTATGGTGGTACTATATAAAATGCAGCAGAAACAAACAATCACACCAAGTAGATTGTGAAGCAGGTTTCACTTATATCAGCAAAAAAAAAAAAAAAAAAAAAGTTACACCAAGGTCTTGAAAGCGTGGTATGCTCTTTTTCAAGGCAACAAACAACTTGAAATGTGACCTTGTCGACTTGAAAAAGAGGGCCACTGTGGTCCTGCAATGTTAGTGTCATTTTTTTGCTGACAAGAGACTTCAGTAAATCCTGCTTCAGAATCTACTGGTTGTACTGGTTTTTTTCTTCATTGCTGGGGTGTACACATGCTGTAGCTGCGATGCAAAAATTATTCCTGTAGCTACGTTTTTTACGCAGGACTGCCTGCTGAACGTGACCCATTCAACCGAAGGGGCTGCGCCGCAGTTGCATACAATGCACACGGTTGGGTTTTGCGCAGTGGTGTGTGTTTTTATGGGTTAAAACAGGCGGGGAGGAGGCAACATAAAGCCTCCTCACTGTCTGTCAAATGCTGCTATGGACTGCTGTTCAGAGGGCATGGCTAGTGTAAACAAGCCATAAGAGAACAGCCAGCTGGTTACTCTGAGCAAAGGCTTGTACCTTCTCCAAGGTATTAAAAGTACGTAGGACCTGAAAGTCCCGGTCCTTATTACGTGCAGCTTTTTAATATTTTTATACAGTCCATTGTGCTCTGCAGACACAGATATCCAATCCTGAATTATTATTTTCTGCAGTTACCGATGCACTGGCACCTACTGCCAAACACATCAGGCTCTGTCACAGTAGGGGCACATAGGCTTAATGTACACGGGACATTTTACAACCTTTCCTGAAACGGTTTAACTTGACAGATAGTTACCGACGTTTCAAAACGTCTGTTTTGCCGCGCTTACGTTTAGAAGCATTTTTAGTCAAAAATTAAAAACGCCTGTAAACGAAACACGGCTTAAAGCCAGTTACTGTGTTTACAAGCTGTTACAGGCACTTGGAGTTTCAAATGCCTTTGAACATCGGCCCTAAAAAAAAAAAAAAAAAAAAAACATTTTTTTTGCTTTCCAAAAAAAGCTTCTAAACTCAATTGTCTAGAAACCACTATAAATGACCCTGTGTACATGTACTGATAAGATAACAGAGGAGAGTTCAGGGGCAGCTGAAAAAACGCCCAACTTCTCCTCAACGTCCGTGCGTTTACCAGCAGCAATGTACATGAGGACTTACACGTTAAAGTATTTGCAAATGTTACAATTTGGCCACAAGTAGAACATTTTGTATTTTGGCTGAGCTCAGGGGACACTGGCGACAGAACGCTCTCTAATGGCTGGAAATCTTGTGTTAAAGTAGAACTAAAAAGCAAAAACTTTTCTTCATTTTGGAAACCTCTGTCAAGTTTTTTTTATGCCATTCATGGTCTCTTAGGGAGATTTCGCTTCACTTCCTCTCTCATAGACAAAACAGGAAGTGAGAAAAAAGCCCTTTAAAGTGAAGGAATCTCTGGTTTTCACCGGGGTTGCTAGAACTGCTCTCTCCATAGGAAGATTTTCTCTCTGTTCTGGTGACAACCCAAAAGTTGGGATTTTCTTTCACTTTCACTCTTGGAGATAATGACATACAAAACAAATACAGAGAGAGGCTGCATCCCCCTCACGGGGCACAGGCAGCAAACAAAAAAAAAAAGGGTTTTGCCTTCAGTCATACGTTTCGGAGTAATCGGAAAAATAAACTAAAAACTGACTTTTTTGCTTTGAAAAAGGAAGAACAAGGACTCATTTACACTTGTGGTTGGGGTGGGGGGGGGGGGGGGAGTGGGAGTAAACCCCCACCCCAACAGCTCCTCTTAAGGCAGTAGCCAGGGGTGTACACATGTCGCAGCAGCAGTTAAACCCCCGGTCAAGTGAAGTGCATGAAGCCGCACTGCAACCAACCCGCAAATGCATGCAATGCATGTGCTTGCGGCACAGTAGTGCAGCATTTAGGGCAGGGGTAGGAAACCTGGGGCCCTCCAGCTGTTGTGGAACTACATTTCCCATGAGGCACTGCAAGGCTGGCAGTTACAATTACTCCCAGAGGCATGATGGGAGTAGTTCTGCAACAGCTGGAGGGCCCCAAGTTGCCTACCCCTGATTTAGGGGGTTAAAACAGGCAGTAAAGGAGGCAACTTATCACTTCCTGTCAAACACCTCTAAGAAGGGATCCAACTGCTAGTGTAAACAAGGCCTTAGAATCCATCAGGTTTTTATTGCGGTCTAGGTCATTGCTGGGGAGATTCCCCCTATAGGAACTGGTGACCCTATCACTGCAACAGCAAATCATAGGAAGTCCAAACATCTGCAGCTGTCACCCTAACAGAAGGCGAGGGGGCACCTTTTCTGGTGACATTACTTCCTCACTTTTCCACTCGCTGTTTGTCGTGTCTCTGGGACAAGAATTGTGGAGGTGATTCCCAAATGGGACACAGAGGAAAAAAAAGCTATTTTCTACCTTTCACATCTCTGCATGTACATCCCGTGCATTGCTTGGAGTCAGAGCCGTGCAATGGCCCTGCATTGACGTACATACAGGGATGTGCGTGAAGATCAGTGAAGAGCTGTGTAGCGGTCATCCTGTCATTGATTTTAACAGGCTCACTGCATGGACCACCCGATCCCCCCGGGTGGATAAACATGGCCCAGTGCACAGGTGTATGAATCTGTAGGTCCATGTGAACGAGTCCTAAACTTACAGTGAAGCTGCAGTACATCACTGGAACAGTAAATCTGCGGAAGACAGCATCAGAGAGGAGGAGGGTACAGCAGCTGGGGCTTCCTAAGCTGATCTTTAATAGAATTATTATTGTACAGATTTATAGTGTCAACAGAGACACTACAATCCAATACAGGAGGGTTCAGAGGGCTCTGTTCATAGGACCTTACAATTTAAAGTGAAAGGCAAGTGATACAAAAACGCCATTAAAAAAGGGGTTGTAAACCCTCGTGATTTTTCACCTTAATGCATTATATACATTAAGGTGAAAAACATTCTATAGTGCAGCACCCCCCCACCCCCATTTTACTCACCAGAACACAGTCTTTCCAGTGCAGAGAACGAGTACACCAGCTCCAGCTGGAGTCTCGGGTCCTGATTGGATAGATTGACAGCAGCGCAGCCATTGGCTCCCGCTTCTGTCAATCAAATCCAATGACGCAGGAGGCGGAGCCAAGTCCTGTTGTCTGTGTCAATAGATGCAGCAGGACACGGGAGCGCGCCCGCACAAGTTCCCCAGAGGGAAAGCGCTTCTCCGACGGGGCACTCGAGAAGAGGAGGAGCCAGTAGCTCCGCTGAGGGACCCCAGAATAGGAGGATCGGGGGGCCACTCTGTGCAAAACCAACTGCACAGAGGAGGTAACTATGACATGTTTGTTATTTAAAGAAGGTTTAGTTATCCTTTAACTGTAAGGGATGAGCTGATGGAGAAAGTAAAAGTACATTGCTTTCAGATGCAGGAGGGACAAATATAAAGTGAATATGTATAATGAATAAAAAACCCAGAGAGTTTTTGTTACCCCACAGGTATCTGTGAAGTCAGTCATCCTAAAATGTTACTAAACCCACAACAGTAAAATCAGTCTGTATATGCAGTAAAGCATGCTTGTTATACTCACTGTGGAACATAAGGGGTTAATCCTCTGTATTGTGTAAAAAAAGCTTTCCGATCCTCCCCTTCTTTCACACTAGCCAATCAATTTGCTTAAAGCACAGAGCCCTAGGAGGCACTCCGCACATGCTCAGTTTGGTGTGTAATGTATTGCGATAGAGTTTTTTTTGTTTTTGGGAGGGTGCATGTGATCAGCACAGAGCCAATCAGCACTGTCCAGACAGAGGGTCAGGGGTCATGCAGCCTCATAGGACAGTCAGAGGGGAATGAAAACTCCTCCTACAAGCTATAACCAGTGCTCGGCCAGACACTGCTACAAGTCATAAGATTGCTGATGAGAAAATGTATTTAGCAGTTTATATTTACTAAATTAATGACATTTCCATGTTCTGTGTACTGTGGGGAGACCAGATATAGTGAACAGGGATGAGCCGAACACCCCCCTGTTCGGTTCGCACCAGAACCTGCGAACAGACAAAATGTTCGTGTGAACTTTAGAACCCTATTAAATACAATGGACTCGAACGTTCGAAATCTAAAGTGTTAATTATAAAAGCTAATATGCAAGTTATTGTCATAAAAAGTGTTTGGGGACCTGGGTCCTGCCCCAGGGGAGATGTATCAATGCAAAAAGAAGTTTTAAAAACGGCCGTTTTTTCGGGAGCAGTGATTTTAATAATGCTTAAAATGAAAAAATAAAAGTGAAATATTCCTTTAAATTTCATACCTGGGGGGTGTGTATGATATGCATGTGAAGTGGCGCATGTTTCCCGTGCTTAGAACTGTCCCTGCAAAAAATGTCATTTTTGAAAGAAAAAAAGTCATTTAAAACTCACTCGCGGCTATTAATGAATTGTCGGCTCCCGGCAATACATACAAAAGTCATTGATTAAAAAAAAAAAAAAAAAAAAAAAAAAGCGTGGGGGTTCCCCAGAATTCAATTACCAGGCCCTTCAGGTCTGGAATGTATATTAAGGGGAACCCCGCCGCAAATTTTAAAAAAAATGGCGTGGAGTCCCCCTAAAAATCCATACCAGACCCCTTATCCGAGCACGCAACCTGGCTGGCCGCAGGGGAAAAGGGGGGGGGGGGACGAGAGAGCGGCCCCCCTCCCTCCTGAACCGTACCAGGCCACATGCCCTCAACATGGGGAGGATCTCCCCATGTTGATGGGGACAAGGGCCTCATCCCCACAACCCTTGCCCGGTGGTTGTGGGGGTCTGCGGGCGGGGGGCTTATCGGAATCTGGAAGACCCCTTTAACAAAGGGGACCCCCAGATCCCGGCCCCCCCCCCTATGTGAATTGGTAAGGGGTACATTGTACCCCTACCATTTCACGAAGAAAGCGTAAAAAAAATGTTTTAAAAAAAACCACACAAACACCTTGAAAAAGTCCTTTTTATTTAAAAAAAAAAAAAACATTCCAGCGGTGAAATCCAGTGTCCCGCGGCGATCCTGATGTCCAGCGCTGTCCTTCATTGGTTTTGCCTGAGCGGACCTGATGGGGAACTCCCTCTCAGTATTTTAAATGTATAGACCCGCCCCTTCTAAAGTTCCCCATCAGGTCTGCTCAGCGGACCAGATGCGGAACATGAGAAGGGGCGGGTCTATACATGTATTACCAAAGTGAGAGCAGTTCCCCATCAGGTCCGCCCCCTCGGTATGTCGGACCCGCCTACGTCATTGGCCTGAGCGGGGAACTTCCTTCACTATGTAAATTTAAATTACACAGTGAAGGAAGTTTCCCACTCAGGCCAATGACGTAGGCGGGTCCGACATACCGAGGGGGCGGACCTGATGGGGAACTGCTCTCACTTTGGTAATACATGTATAGACCCGCCCCTTCTCATGTTCCGCATCTGGTCCGCTGAGCAGACCTGATGGGGAACTTTAGAAGGGGCGGGTCTATACATTTAAAATACTGAGAGGGAGTTCCCCATCAGGTCCGCTCAGGCAAAACCATTAAAGGACAGCGCTGGACATCGGGATCGCCGCGGGACACTGGATTTCACCGCTGGAATGTTTTTTTTTTTTTTTTTTTAAATAAAAAGGACTTTTTCAAGGTGTTTGTGTGGTTTTTTTAAACATTTTTTTTACGCTTTCTTCGTGAAATGGTAGGGGTACAATGTACCCCTTACCAATTCACATAGGGGGGGCCGGGATCTGGTGGTCCCCTTTGTTAAAGGGGTCTTCCAGATTCCGAAAAGCCCCCTGCCCACAGACCCCCACGACCACCGGGCAAGGGTTGTGGGGATGAGGCCCTTGTCCCCATCAACATGGGGACATCCTCCCCATGTTGAGGGCATGTGGCCTGGTACGGTTCAGGAGGGAGGGGGGGGCCGCTCTCTCATCCCCCCCTTTTCCCCTGCGGCCGGCCAGGTTGCATGCTCGGATAAGGGGTCTGGTATGGATTTTTAGGGGGACTTCACGCCATTTTTTTTTAAATTTGCGGCGGGGTTCCCCTTAATATCTATACCAGACCTGAAGGGCCTGGTAATTGAATTCTGGGGAACCCCCACGCTTTTTTTTTTTTTTTTTTTTATCAATGACTTTTGTATGTATTGCCGGGAGCCGACAATTCATTAATAGCCGCGAGTGAGTTTTAAATGACTTTTTTTTTCTTTCAAAAATGACATTTTTTGCAGGGACAGTTCTAAGCACGGGAAACATGCGCCACTTCACATGCATATCATACACACCCCCCAGGTACGAAATTTAAAAGGAATATTTCACTTTTATTTTTTCATTTTAAGCATTATTAAAATCACTGCTCCCGAAAAAACGGCCGTTTTTAAAACTTCTTTTTGCATTGATACATGTCCCCTGGGGCAGGACCCGGGTCCCCAAACACTTTTTAGGACAATAACTTGCATATAAGCCTTTATAATTAGCACTTTAGATTTCTCCCATAGATTTTTCGAATTTGCCGCGAACACCCCAATTTGTTCGCGGTTCGGCGAACGGGCGAACAGGCAATGTTCGAGTCGAACATGAGTTTGACTCGAACTCGAAGCTCATCCCTAATAGTGAATGCAGGTTCTGGGTCTAGTAACGATTTAATGGTTACTTTGATTAGCATCAATATATACACAGTACGTATACGGAATACAATATTGCGATAAACACACAACAGTTGCAAAGGCGTGCAAAAAAGTTGTCTTCCAGAGAACTGCCCTCTGCTTTTCACACAGTGGTTGAAAAGCACAGAATTAGGCCAGCACGTGATGAGTACAGAGCGGCTTTCCCAAACAATAGCACCACAGTATTGTACTTTGTGCTGCACACTGCTCCAGATCCGCACGGTACAGGGAATGGATTCACAGACTGCATGGCAAAGCAGCTTTTGCCTGCACAATAGCAGACATAGTGCTCTGCACAGCTGTTTTGATCTGAAACCATGCAGAAAATGTTAATCCGGCCAAGATAAGACACTCAGATAGTGACAATAGGAAGTATGTACAACCTTTGCAAGCACAGGGTTACATCAGCGCTCATGCAAAATATAAAACAAACCTTACACAACTGACAGTAACCCCAATAGCCATATTAGATGGATATCATGCGGGACATAAATCAGCTGATGTCTAATGGAGAAGCATTGAGCAATGAAAACATTGTGCCACGGGGACCCGCTGAGATTCTGTTCCTATTTTGGCTGAATTAGATTTGAGCATGCAGGATGAAATACCATCTCTCTTTACTCCAGAAGGGAACATCGGCCTGCTTGCAGAGAGAGTGTCTTAAAAAAAAAAAAAAAAACTGTAAACTTAAAGAGGAACTGCAGTCTGCTCACATAATTTGTAATAAAAGCATCTTTGCCATTCCGAAGCTTCCCTCCAACCACTTTGCATATTATTTTATACAGGGATTCTGTACTTGCCAAATATTCTGCAGAAATCTCCCTCCACAAAGACTGTCTGCAGCCATTTTAACTGTGGGCAGCTAAAGCTGCTGCCTGTTCACTTGCTGGATTTACATAGACACACACCTGCAGCGCTCATTGTTCCTCCTATGACTCGTCCCACCTCCCTTCCTGGCAAACTCCCACAAAAGAGAGAGAGAGAGAGAGAGAGAGAGAGCTGTGCATGATGTCATAAGTCTAGGCGAATGACCAGACAAGAAAGAAGAAGTGGGTTGTATAAGGTATTTACTGGCAGAAAAAAAAGAAAGGTTTTACTATCCAAAAGTTAAAAACAACAACTAGGGCAGAAGATTTAATAGATGGAAAGATGAAAAAATGACCGAAGGTCCGCGTTAAAAACAGCGCAAGAAAAAATCCACTAGGCAGCTTGCAAATATGGGTCAATATACAAAACCTTCAAAATGCAAATACAAAAATATGCAACACCAGTAAACAAACAATTTATGTGTATATAAAGTGCAGAATTTTTTTTTTTTATAAAAGTAAAGTGTACCATATAAAAAGTCCACAAATATAGTGTGTCAATGTGCCATTAGGAGAACAATTCACTATAAAAATAAAGTGCAGGGCTGCAACGAACGATTATTTTCATAATCGATTAGTTGGCCCATTATTGTTTCGATTAATCGGTTAATTACCTTAAAAAAAAAAATGTGATGTATAATTTAGTTAATATGTAAAGTATAAAAAAAAAGGCAATTTATTCTTAAATATCTCTATGCAGTGGTAAATATAAATAACCAACCATATGGCTAGGGAGCAAAATCTCGAATCCACTCTGAGAATAACTGACAGATTAGATATACTGTATACCATTAGAGGGTGAATCTGGTAAATATCAGATATCATTATTATAAATAATAAAAAACTTCTTGGTCAAAGGAATTTTCAGACAGTGTATGTGGTTTTCGTTCCGAAATTACCGTACATTCATTTTAAAACTGAATGTTAAAAGCAAGTGAAAATTTCAAACAACATTCTTTCATTCAGCGAATGTACAAAGATTTTTTGTATTAATATTCTCCTCTGAAATGTATCCATCTGCCCAGCATAAGGCTCAGTACACACCTATGCAGTTTGCTTTTGATCTGTTTCTGTAGTGTGTTTTGCTGTGCGTTTTGATTTTTGCGCATGTGATTTTGCTGCGTTTTGCGCATTTGCATTTTTTTATGCTTTTTTTTTGGGCCAATTTGTTGTTGGGCAGATTAAAAAACACAAATTGCTGCAAAAACACATTACATGCTTTTCTGCAGCTTCTCCGTTAAAGTATATTGAACCAAAAAAGCACCATTCTGCGTTGAACAAATTCCTTGACCCTTTCCAAATAACGCAGCAGCTAAAAAAAAGCATAGATGTGAACGTGTCCCATAGGAAACCATGTAAATTAACTGTAGTGCGTTTCAGCAAAAAAACGCATAGGTGTGAACCAGGCCCAAGACTTTTAGTAACATAACGGGTAAAAAAAAAAAAAAAAAAAAAATAGCCCTTTATAGTACAAAAAAACACAAATAATCGCTACTGTAAGGGGTTAATTTTTTACTGTGGAACAGTGAAAGCAATATTTACAGTAGCGATTACTTGCTCTTTTGTACTATAAAAGCCCTTTTTTTTTAACCTCATTATGTTACTGCCCGATTAATCGATTATGAAAAATAGGATTTTTATAACAGCTTACCTGTAAAATCCTTTTCTTGGAGTACACCACGGGACACAGAGCTAGTCATTACATAATGGGTTAAGGGTCACCAGCGGTGATTGGACACTGGCACAACCAATGGAAGACAGTTCCCCTCCATATAACCCCTCCCATCAGGGAAGTACCTCAGTTTTGTAGCAAAGCAGTAAGGTTCCCATAAGAAGGGTGGGACCTCTGTGTCCCGTGGTGTACTCCAAGAAAAGGATTTTACAGGTAAGCTGTTATAAAAATCCTATTTTCTTTATCGTACACCACGGGACACAGAGCTAGTCATTACATAATGGGACGTCCCAGAGCAATGCTCATATGAAGGGGGGGAGACACAGATCAAAACAGGCCGCTTGCGGACCAGAAGCCCTATACTGCTGCCTGCAGCACACTTCGCCCAAAGGCGGAATCCTCATGTCCTTCCTTTCACATCTATTTGATAGAATTTGGAAAATGTATGGACTGAAGACCAAGTTGCAGCTTTACAGATCTGAGCCATCGAAGCCTGGTGGTGCACTGCCCATGAAGCACCTATCGCCCTGGTAGAGTGCGCCTTAACAGGAAAAGGAGGAGTCCTGTTCTTTAAACCATAAGCTTGAATAATTACTTGTCTAATCCACCTGGAAATGGTGGATTTTGATACCGCTTGGCCCTTCTTGGGCCCATCTGGTAAAATAAACAAAACATCTGTTTTCCGTATCTGAGCGGTTGCTTGCAGATACACCTTTACCGCTCTCACTAGATCTAGAGAGTGTAATAATTTTTCCCCCGCCGTCCGCGGGTTTGGAAAAAAGGAAGGCAGAACAATGTCTTGATTCAAGTGAAAAGCCGACACCACCTTAGGTAGAAAAGCCGGATGGGGTCGTAGTACGATTTTGTCCTTGTGACAAATTAGATAAGGCTCTTTACAAGAAAGAGCTGCTAGCTCTGATACTCTCCTAGCAGAAGCTATAGCAATCAGAAAGGCCAACTTCCTACTCAATATAATTAAAGGAATATGGCGAATAGGTTCAAAAGGTTGCTTTTGCAACACTGACAATACCAAATTCAAATCCCATGGACACAAGGGAGTCCTAACTGGAGGATTTATCCTCAGTACCCCCTTAATGAATGTCCGAACTAGGGAGTGAGATGCCAATGGTCTCTGAAAGAAGACTGATAGAGCCGATATTTGCCCTTTGATGGTGCTAAGGGCTAAATTCATATCCACTTCTAACTGGCAAAAAGCAAGAATCCTACTTATTTCATATTTCTGAGGATTCCAACATCTGGATTCACACCAGGAAACGTATGCTCTCCAGACTCTATGATAGATGAGTCTGGAGGCTGGCTTTCTAGCATTAATGAGCGTAGAAAGAGCCGGACCAGAGACCCCTCTCTTTTTTAAAAATGTGGGTCTCAGCAGCCAGGCCGTCAACTTTAGCCTTTGTAAGGAAGGGTGGAATACTGGACCCTGTGACAGCAGGTCGTGTCGAAGTGGAAACTTCCAGGGCCTTCCTATCGCCATTTTTACAATCTCGGCGTACCAAGGCCTCCTGGGCCAGTTTGGGGCCACTAGGATTACTGGTATTCCCTCCTCCTTGATCCTGCGAAGCAGTCTTTGTAGAAGAGGGATCGGAGGGAATGCATAGATCAGTGAGAACTGATTCCCTGGAGTTATTAGAGCGTCTGTATTATTAGAGCGTCTGTCCCGTAGGCTAGAGGATCTCTCGTTCTGGACACAAAGTTGTCCAATTTCTTGTTGAACCTGGCAGCTAGCAGGTCTACATCTGGGTTTTCCCCATCTCAGACATATGGCCTGAAAGATCTCGGGGTGAAGAGACCACTCTCCTGGTAGCAGCTGCTGACGACTCAGGTAGTCTGCTTGCCAATTTTCTATCCCTGGAATGAAGATTGCAGAAAGGCAAGGTACATGCTCTTCTGCCCATGCCAAGATCCGGTTCACCTCTCTTTGGGCTGCCCGACTGCGGGTGTCTCCTTGGTGATTGATGTAAGCTACTGCAGTAGCATTGTCGGATTGAACCCGAACTGGGTAGCCCTGTAACCTGTATGTCCAGGTTTTGAGGGCTAGATATACCGCCCGGATCTCTAGCACATTGATGGGCAGGATCCCCTGAGTCTTGGCCCAGGTTCCCTGGGTAGAAGCCTCCTCGAATACTGCACCCCAGCCCGATAGGCTGGCATCCGTAGATACCACCTTCCAGGCCACTGGGAGGAAGGACTTTCCCTTCCGTAAATTCCTGGCTTCTAGCCACCAATCGAAGCTGTGGCGTCCTTGTGAGGACAGGCGCATGGGTATATCCAGAGCTTGGCTCTTCCTGTTCCAGGAAGCTAAAATATTGCCTTGAAGTAGTCTCGAATGAAACTGGGCGTAAGGGACCGCCTCGAAGGAGGCTACCATCTTTCCCAATAGTCTCATGCAAAGGCGAAAAGACGGCCTCTTGTTTGCTTTGACCTTGTGGATCAGGTCTTTCAGAGACTGTATCTTCGGTTCTGGCAGGTATACCCTGTTTTGGGCTGTATCTATGATCATGCCCAGGTACACTATCCTTCTTTGGGCCTGGAGAGAGGATTTTTGTAAATTTATAATCCATCCTAAATGCTCCAGGTATCCTACTGTAGTGTGTACAGCGTGACCCAATCCCTCCTTTGACTGATCTATTACCAGTAGATCGTCCAGATAGGCTGTTACCGCAATGCCCCGTGTTCTTAGGTTTGCTAACAGAGGAGCTAGCACCTTTGTGAATACTATGGGCGCGGTGGCTACACCAAACGGCAGAGCCACAAATTGAAAGTGGCGATCTTCTACCGCAAACCTTAGGAATCTTTGGTGAGCGGGGAGGATGGGTATGTGTAAATGTGCGTCCTTGATATCTATGGGCGCCATGAATTCTCCGCCCTTTAAAGTGGCGGCCACGGATCGGATCGTTTCCATTCGAAAATAGCGAACGTTCAGGAACCGATTTAGGGATTTTAGATCCAGGATGGGTCTGACATCTCCATTTGGCTTTGGAATCACAAAGAGGTTTGAGTAAAAACCTGAACCTCGCTCTTTTTGGGGTACGTCTGTAACTACCCCTTGAGCCATTAAGTGATTCAAACCTTTGAAGAAGGATCTCTTTTTTGTGGATCCTTGGAGAGTCTTGAACCTCGGAATTGAGAAGATGGGATCTCTCGAAATTCCAGTTTGTACCCTGAAGATATTGTGGATACCACCCAATTGTCCTGGATTTCTGACCGCCAAGTCGCTGAGAACTGACAAAGCCTTCCTCCCACTCGGCCGAGCGGGGGCACCCCTTCACTGAGGTTTTGGGGGCTTGCTTATTAGCTCTTGCACCCCACGGCTTCTTGTTCTTCTGAGCTTGCCCCTTGGCTTTTGTGGGCAGCTAAAACAGGCCGCCGCCACTGGTTGGAGTCAGATTTCCCGGGAGCTGGGGAGAGAGAGCGTTTAAAACAAGATCTCTTGTTTTCTCTCAGGTAAAAGTCGTTTTACCACTTGATATCTTCTGTATATATTTTTCTAAATCTTCCCCAAATAGGCGTTCGCCATGGAACGGGAACTTGCCAACAGCTTTTTGCATGGGGTTTCCGCTGACCAATGCTTAAGCCAAAGTACTCTGCGCATCTGTACCAGCTGGAGTGTAAGGCGTGATGCCTGTATGATAGAATCTCTCATGGCATCCACTGTGAAGCATAAGGCTTTAGGCAAATTTTCCCAATTTCTAGCCTGCTCTGAAGGCAGTTCCTTCAGCCCCTGCTTTACCTGTTGGCTGATGACCTGACACATACCGACTGCTGCTACTGCAGGTTGGGTAATTGAGCCGGCCAAAAGGAAGGAGGATTTCAACTTCTTCTCAGAAGGATCTTTTAAACCCTTGTACATTATCCACCGGACATGTCAGGTTTTTATTTACACAAGAAATAGCCGCATCTACCGCAGGCAGGCTCCATTTCTTTAAAAAAAAAATTTCCCCCATAGGATAAAGAATGTTAAACCTTTTTGGAGGTGAGAAACGCTTATCTGGATGTTGCCAGTTTGCGTATATTAGATCCTCTAGTAACGGATGAACCGGGAAGGAGCATGCACCTTGCAGGGATCTTAATGACCCTAGGGAGGAGACAGGTAATTCCGTTACCTCCGCAGAGGTTAACTTAAATGCACTGCTATAGCATTGTACCTGTGGCCTTAAAATCTGGCTCCTCATCCTCTGCTGATGTAGCCTCCTCCTCCTCATCCTCCTCCCTCAGGTACTTCTGAAGGGAGGTCCAATACTGGAAGAGACCTGCTTCGCTTATTGTCCTTTTTAGAGGACTTAGCGATTAAGGTAGCAATTTTTTCCTCCAGATTATTTAGGGCAGCTGATAAAGTGTCCTCAGTGACATATACAGGCCCAGGCTTCACTGGGGAAGCCGCCATACCTGACAGAGGTAATGGCTCATCCTGAACAGGTGCATTTAGCAACACAGGAGAGAAAGGTACCGAGTCAGCACAGTTAGAGCCTCCTCTCAGGCGGCGGTGCTTTCTTATCTCTTTTTGTCCGCATTACTTCCCCTGGAAGGCTTACCGTTTAGACAAAATACAAGGTACCTAAATGCATATACTACCGTGTTCAGTTTAGCAAATACATTAAGTATGCAACTTTTAACACATAACTATGCATAACATGGATGTCTTCTAGGAAGTACCCAATCCACGCCGCAGGTTTTTCTGCTGAAAGATTTCAGACAGATACCAAACTTCACCCTTCACGGTGGGCTATGTGTGCCAACCTTCAGGGATATGGGTTCCTATTTAAAGGATACCTCTCCCCTGGGCCTTGTACAAGACTCTTACCAGGACTTTATAGCGAAATAGCGAAAGTGCTGGATCTTAGAGCCCAGTCCTCCGAAGAGAGACATTACAGGCGACGCCTCATGGATGAGGCCCGGATCCCATCCAGATTCAGCTCATTTGTAGGCGTCTTGGATGGATCCGAAAGCATAGCTCTTTTACCCCCAGAGGGTCTCTTTGGTAGAGCTTTCCTTTAGCACCTCCTAACACGTCCAACACCTTTCGACACTGGCGAAAAAACTGAGGTACTTCCCTGATGGGAGGGGTTATATGGAGGGGAACTGTCTTCCATTGGTTGTGGCAGTGTCCAATCACCGCTGGTGACCCTTAACCCATTATGTAATGACTAGCTCTGTGTCCCGTGGTGTACGATAAAGAAATAGTAATCAATTAATTTCATAATCGATTAATCGATTAGTTGTTTCGGCCCTATAATAGTGCACTATAGAAAGTCCACAGAACTGAAAGTGTCACAAATGAAGTATTACATAGGATATTCAAGAAACGGTACTGTCCAATGCACCGGGGTCCCTGGTATGAATTACAATCAGGACACTATCTGTAGAGAGTTTGCATGTTTTTCCTGAACTTGTGGAAGTTTCCTCCAGGTACTCTAAAGACATGCTGGTAGGTTAATTGGCTCCTTTCAATCTAAGATATGGACCTGAGATTGTAAGCTCCTTGGAGGGCACTACCCCTTTCTATTAAACTTTTTGTCCCGCTTGCTACAACTAAACCTACATAGTATTGCTGAGCAGACACGAAACAGAAAAGAAGTTTGGGTTCCACTGTGCACAAACACTTTTTATGTTCTGCTCCTGCATGAGCTGTACTACCAAGCAGCATAGCCCAAAGCATTTACCTGTGGTGGTTTGGGGCATCTATGTACAGCACTCCCTTTGGCATGAAAAGCAAGTATAATGTAATAAATAGTTGTACTATGGCTTTGCTCAAGTTTCTAAAATTGTGCGTCTCCCAACCGCCAGCTCTCAGAATGCAGTGGTCACCTTGCCAGGCTTTATTTTGCACCAGGTATAATGCTGTAGAAGATCAGGCCTCCCCTGGACATTGATTTCAAAAGCTCCTCCACCAGGATAGAGTCCATGGGGCAACCAGAATGGCTCGGGAAATGGACACTCTATTTCACACACCTGCCACGTGAACACTGCTTAAGGTGGACTCTTCAACCACTTTCCACCATAATACTCCCTTCCATTTCCTTTCAGGTAATCGTTGATTACATTTTTTTTAATACCCTTGTCATTTTTGCCCAGTCCCGCCATTCTCACCTGCATATGCAAAAATTGCATATCCCCTACTCACTGCAGCCTCCTGGGACACTGATGTCATGCATCTCAGGAGGCTTCGGGACAATCTATACCACACTGTGCACGTGCCATGGCACATCAGGGGGCCAGCAGCAAGAACCAGGAAGAGACAGCCAACCCCTTGATGTAAAAAAAAAAAAAAAAAAAAGAAGAAGAACATGGTGACACAGGACTTGGCATGGAGTGGCAGATTACACCAGACAAAGCTGGATTTGCTGGGCATGAATTTATTTTTTTGGAGGACTACCCAGCAGATGAGGTAAGAGGGGAAAGAAAATAAAAAATTGAACAGGAGGAATGAAATTTCACTTTAATATTATGCCTTGTGGAAATTTGTTGACTACAATTAGTAAAGATAGTATTAAAACTCTTTGGTTTGCATATTTTGTAAAAAAAAAAAAAAATTCTTACACAATACTAAAACCAGGCTTTTCAATCCTATATTCACAAAAAAATAATAAAAAATCTCACAGTAGCGTAACCCCAGCATGTTGTTCCAGAGACCTGCGGACGATCACAAGCGTGCAGCAGCTTCTCCCTGTCACACAGCTCATCTAGTTTGTGTTCTGGTCTCTTTGTGACCTAATAGCAGCAACTGTCAGGGCCGCTCCTAGCTCATCCTCTCCCCAGACATGTTTTACCGGATTATAGAGAGAGACGGGAAAACTGACTAGAGCAGAATTTTCCTGGAACACGCAGCTGCAAAACAACCAGCCAAGAATCCCTGCAAGTAAAGAGAAACACATGCTCCCCTATATACCCCCACTCCGCTCATTTCCATGGAAGTCTACACTTAATTTGATGGATTTCCAAGGAAATGTGCACAAACTCAATTCCAAAAACCAGAGCATAACAAAGCAGCAAGGTAGGGGAGCCTGACCCACCAACACCCTATAAAAAGAGAACCCTCATTGTGGTACACTGTGCATTACATGGTTCAAAACTAGGTTTACAAAAAGGAACTAGAGTGATTTACCAACACGCCACTTTACTTTCAAAACAGGAAGCGTGCTGCTAAATATTACAGGAAATTGCAGAAGAGAGTGAGTGCAAGTGTACAAACGTCCAACTCCTCCACTGTCGCTACTAAAATGACTAGATTAGCATTTCCCATGTAAGCCAATACTCTAAACAAGATGAAAGTTACCGCAATAAAAACAAAAAAGCGGCGACAGAACACAAAAACATGCACAGACACGTATAAACGTATATACAGTTGCAGACCGGCAGGGGTTGCAAAGGGTGCTGCTGAACCGGGACTGCATGCTCACCGAACGTCAGCTACAACACTGCCATTCAGTAAAGTCTACAGGCCTCTCAACACTAGGGGACATTTATAAAAATAGAGCACGCTATGAACGATTCACTTTAGCCGCATAACTAAAAATAAACACAACCCTGGCAGTCATTAACCTCACAGAATATCAGAAACTAGTAAACTACGTTATGCAGAACAAGCCATTAAAAAGGGTTTAAATAAAAACATAATACAAAAAAAAAAGAAAAATGCATTAGCTTTGTAAATATTGCCAATGGTTTGCTGCCTATTAGAACTTTCCATAAGCCCTGCTTTTAGCGCAAGTCATGCCATGGCACTTGAACAAACGCAAAGGGTTCAAAAAGTCTAAGCAGGAAGTCAGAGGTTGCAGAACGCAGCCCGCTGATGTGAAGTATGCCCTGGCATTTTACCACCCACAAATAAAAGACTACAAATAAATAATATGAAAAAAAAAATGAGAGCATTCAGCCCAGGTTCACACTGGGCTGCGGGAGTAAAGCCGTGCGAGTTCAGCTGAACTTGCACAATTTTACTCCCGCTTGTCAGTACCGATTTTGGCCGTGATTACAGAGACATCTGTGCAGGTTTCTGCACAGATGTCAATGTAAATTGCGGCCCGAAATCGCAAAAAGTAGTACAGAAACTACTTTTTGAAAAAGGTGCAGCGCCGCAGATGCGGTGTCACACTGATTAGGACAGTGCCATTGCAGGCAATTGCCGCCGTTTTGACATGCGATTTGACATGTCAAAACGCACCAGTGTGAACCAGGGCTAAGTGCTGATGCCTTGAAAACCATGGCCTGATTGCCGCAAAGTCACAATGGGGGAGATTTACTAAAGCTGGTGCAGCTGTGCATAGTAACCAATCAGCTTCTAGGTTTTAGCCCCGGTTCACACCGAATGCAGATTTAATCTAACACCACTTCAGTTCAATTTCATGTGCGACTTCATGTACAGATGTCAATGCAAGTCACACATAAAATTGCCATAAATAGTGCAGGAACCTTTTCAAGATCGGTGCAAGTCGGAGTTTCATCGATATAAACAGTCCCATAGCCAGAAATAGGGTGCGACTTGTCATGCAACTCTGATCTGTCAAACTGCATGAAAAAAGTCATGCAATTTATTGTCAAAGCCTAATTAAACAAGCTGATTGGTTACTATGCACAGCTGCACCAGTTTTAGTAAATCTCCCCCAATGCGTATGTTGGTCTCGTGTTGTATAGGGGCATAGAACTGCAATTCTGTTAGCAACTGATACTGCTAGTTCAATGTCCTCTGTAAAAAGAATTTAATTTGAAAATGCATAACGGAGAGGACAAAGAATTGATTTTTTGTTTTGCAAATGAACTAGATAGAATTTCACAGGCAGCTTTACAACCGCAGTTAATAGCAGGCTCCTATGGAACGCTGCAAGGCAGTATATAGGTCAAGCAACAAAAGGAGCAATGTAATCTGTAAACCTGTCTTAGCAAGAAGAACTAAAGTACACTGGATAGCAGTAAAACATGACACCACCCTTGTGGTACACAGCCCAGCAGTTAGGACTATATAACCAGCCCCAGCACTCCCTAATTTATGGCGAGGCGTACAAGGACCCCTCGTGCTGGGAAGGACAGCAGAAGGGAGCACAAAGTCATTGCTACCAGCAAACAGAACCCACTGCAAGTTACAGTATGGGGACCTAGAGACTGGACACTACAAGACAAAAGCTCCTTTATGACCCACTTATTGCCGTCACCACCAGGACAGAACTACGGTCATATCAGCACCCAATTAGAAAGGAAGCTCTGCAGTTTTTTTGCAGTTGCATAAAATTGAAAGTTTTAAAGGCTGAAGTGTCGCGTCAACCTAAACCAAGACTAAAAATACAACATTTTATTTTTAAGGGGTCTCATGCACGCTGCTTTTGGAACAATCTCAAGAGCAGTAAAGTATACAGCCATGAAAAGTTGTATTGTATGCAGGACTCACCAAGTTCCAGCAAACAGAGCCACCGCTGAGCTGAGCATATCCACAAAAGGAGGTGCAGAAACTGGACTACCCTGGACTCCCCTTCCAGACTCAGTCCAGGAACACGGGGTCCGCCCCAGATCCCAGGAACAAGCGGCTCCAGCTACAAGGCGACTGTGTTCTCCTGAGTCTTGCTATGCGAAGGCAGAAGCTGGGTGCAGAGTGGAATGACTGCATGGCTCTGACTCATCAGCTGAGCTCACTGCTTGCAGCAACAACAAAACACACACAAAATCCCCAGCAGTGAGAGTGCGAGAGGGAGGGAGCCACTGAGCTGTACAATTACACAACATGCTGGGAACCCTCCCTCTCCACTCTAAGGAGATTACAGAGCCACCATGCAAACATCCCTTCACCACATTTCCTGCTCTATACGTCCTGCACCATGAAAGTAAAGGTTTTCCTGCATCGCCCTTCAAGGCCTCATTCCCACTGGCACTCCCACTTGTACCCAATCTAAACACACAAGTCCCTCTTTAGGAGAAAAAACTTTTTTTGTATCCCAGATCACATTCGCTTTTTAATACAAATACTAAAAATTAGTAATCCAGTGATTAGTGGATATTGAAAAAATTATATAAATTATTCATATCACATTTTCAATGAGATATCATCATAGTAAAAAAAATACAAAAAGCTGCGCTTATTTAAAATGAACCACAAAAAAAAAAGTGTCTAAATAGTAATCCAGTGATCATTAGTGGATATTGAAAAAGTGATATAAATTATTCATATCACCTTTCCAATACCCACCAATGATCACTGGATTACTATTTTGACACTATTTGTGGTTCATTCGGAATAAGCGCGGCTTTTTGTATTTAAATTTTTTGTTTACTATGATGATATCCCATGGTCCGGTCGCTGCTGTTCGCATAGTTTGATGATATAACGCGGTATACCTTTTTATATTGCCACTTTCTCTGTTTAGATTCCTCTGCTTTAACCCTTCTACTGCCACTGGAGGGGTGTACACTCAAGATTATGGTCCGTTTTGTAATGTAAACAATCCGGTGGAAATCACGCTTCCAGGCTCCACTTTCCCACCTAAGGGCACAGGACCTGCATGTAGAGTTGCCACCTCATCCCTTTAAACCCAGAAACTGCACAGATGTCTATGTAATCACGGCCGAAATCGGGACTGACAAACGGGAGTGAAATCGTGCGAGTTTAGCTGAACTCGCACGGCTTCATTTCCGCAGCCCAGTGTGAACCTGGGCTTAAAGTGTTACTAAACCCAGGACCCTGCATTCATCATATCTGGTCTCCCACAGTACATGGAAATGTATCTATTTTAATAAATATAAAACTGCTAAATACCTTTTCTCATCAGCAGTATATAGCAGTCCTGTGACTTCTATCAGTGTCCGGCCAAGCACTGGTTAAAGCTTGCAGGAGGATGTTTTTATTCTCTTCTGTCTTATGGGACTGCATGACCCCTGACCCTCTGTCTGGGCAGCACGGATTGGCCCTGTGCTGATCACATGCACCAGCCCAAAAAAAAAAAAAAAAAAAAAAAAAAACACACTTGCTAGCAATACACACCAAAACTGAGCATGTGCAGAGCTCCCTCAACTGGACTGTGGAAGAAGAGGCCTTTTTTACACAATGCAGAGGATTAACCCCTTAGGTCGTCCCACGGTGAGTATAACAAGCATGCTTTACTGCATATACAGACTGATTTTACTGTTGTAGGTTTAGCAACACTTTAAAAATTAATCACATAAGGGACTTTTTTCCCCCTTTATGGGATATAAATAAAGTTTTAGTGAAAAAATAAAATAAAAAAGTAATAAAAATCGTTACACCTAAGCACTTGTCCCACTCTCAAAAAAAAAAAAAAAAAAAAACTTTGAGCCCTCTCCATCCCCACATGCACACACAAACACACGGGAATGTAAATGCACCCGTCGGGGGCGCCCACATACAAAAAAGTTTATTGCGATACCGTTATATATTGCCCTGCACGCTGAAGTGACAGCAATAATTCTAGAGACAATATTCATGGTTAGCTCTAAACTGATTACCTGTAGGGGGCTTTTAAAACATCACCTATGGAAACAATACTATAGGGTACCAAAGTCTGATGTCGCTCTACAGGCGTGCACAAATTTAAAGCTTGACATGTTGGGTATCTATTTACTCTGTGCAACGTAATCTTTTAGATTTTATCACATCTGCGGTGTGCAGGTGTTCAGGAACTGATACGGTTGCCTCCAGAATTGGGGATTTTGCATAGCAATATGTCAAGTCATTATGGTTTCATTGATGTCAAAGGGTGCATTTTGCAAGCGAAACTGCCTGCCAAAAGTGGCATGCAGAGTCACATTTGCCCCCCGCCAAGAGCCAACGCAGCCACGGCAATGTGTACAAACCTGACAGGTTTTTTTTTGTAGGTGGACATGTGAGGGGTGATAAAAACATGGATCAGCCACCTGAATGAACTCAGCCTTACTAAAACATAGAGCAGGGGATAATTTCTGATTTAAGAAACAGACAGCAAAAAAGCTTGCAGAGGTGCTAAATCTATTAACCAAACAAAAAAAACAAAAAAAAAAAGTTAGTTGGAGTTGGGCTTTAAAGTGGTTGTAAATTTTTTTTTTTTTTACTCAATACATTCTCTGCATTGAGGTAAAAAAAACAAAAAAAACAAAAAACAAACAACCACACACCTTTTCAAATTTAGCCCCCCCCCCACCCCCCTTAAAATACTTACCTGAGCCCAATCTCGATTCAGCACTGTATACGTCTGCACGCTGCCCCTCTCTCCCGTCTCTCACAGGCGCTTCAACAGCATCGGGAGCCATTGGTTCCTGCGGCTGTCAATCAAATCCTTGCAAAGAGTGGGGGGGGGGGTGAGCTGAGCAACACTCTGCAGCTCGGGATCGAGTCCACACGAGTTCCCCCATAGCAAGCAGCTTGCTATGGGGGGCTATCAGAAGGCGCTAGATGCACCAGAGGGGGACCCCAGAATAGGAGGATTGGGGCTGCTTTGTGCAAAACCATTGCACAGAGCAGGTAAGCATGACAAGTTTGTTATTTTAGAAAAAAAATTAACCTTTCAAACTACTTTAAAGGGGTGGTCTATTTTCTTCCAAAAGTCCCTTAACCATGACCACTTCTTGTAATTAAAGACTATCTAAAACGTCAAAAAAATATTTTTGTAATTTTTGGTATAGTAGCGGAGGGTTAGAACCGCTATTGTTTTCTTCTCTTTTTGGAGCTGGGTAGGGTTATCTCACACTACTAACCTGTCTAGGGGACACGTGCCGAGCCTTGCCAAGAAACCATACTGCTTGTCACCACCAGTGGAAGCACTTCCCATATTCCTTTAAAGTAAATACTCCAAACTATGAACCCTTTGGGCTCTTTCACACGGAGGTCCGTTCAGGTCCGCCTGTCAGTTTTTTAGGCGGACCTGAAACGGATCCTCCATGTACCCCTATGGAGGCACGGATGTCAGCGGAGACATGTCCGCTGACATCCGCTCCGCCAAAGTGTGACGGAGGAAAACCCTATTTTTCCCTTCCGTCGGCAGAGCGGATCGGATGACAACGGACTCTACGGTCCGTCGTCATCCGATTCCCCATAGGGGAGAGCGGCGCTCTGACAGGGCGGTCCCTGCACAGTGTGCGGGGACCGCCCAGTCATCCGTCGGCTCAGCGGGGATCAACGGAGCGATCCCCGCTGAGCAAGCGGAGCTTCACGGGGCGGATCTGCACGGATCCGCCCCGTGTGAAAGGACCCTTTGTATGTTTGCATGTATATAACTATCCAATGCTCAAGCATCAACAGTCCAGAACAAAGACCTGCTGCTCAAAACTTTAGCTGTCAACACTGGGTGACCCTTCCTTTTAGCAGTGATCACATATACACATTTGTAGGCCTTTGGTCATCGGACCAGCCATCATGGGATCCCAGAGCAGAAGTTGTTACAACTAAGGAGTATTTCAGGACTATGCTTGGCATTTATGACTTTCAGCGAGCCATATCTGAAAAGTTGGACCCAATAGCAAATGTTAATGGTTCTGGAACAATTTTAATTTTGTTTTTAACTTTAAAGAGAAACTTTGTCTAAAAAAAAATAAAAAATAAAGTCAGCAGCTACAAATACTTGATCTGCTGATTTTTAAAATAAACATTTAAAACAGCCCAGGCATCCACCCAGATCCTCACCCGAGCCGGTTCTTCACCGTTTTTTTTGTGTTTCTGGGGCTGCCATCTTAACTGTGAGAAGCCAGCAGTGACTTCCTGCTGTTTCACAGCCAGCTCCCGTCCCGGGATGTGCTGTGCTTTCTGAATGGTCCCTCAGCCTCCATGGACATGTGATGTGTCCCAGGAAGTTGTGGGCAAGGCTGAACTAATACTGGAGAGCTGCAGTCAGGTACCTGTCAGAAATAGTACCCACAAAGTTTCCAATACAAGTGGGAAAGAAGGAGGATCAGCAGAACTATCTTTTCTTTAAAATGTCACTAAACCCACATCATATAAAAAAAACAAAAAAAAAAACAAACACACATCAATAAATGCTATGCAACATGTTGTTCACTCAGTCCCTATTATACGTTTTCTGTATTCTGCAAAAAACCTGGTTGATCCTGCTGTTCTCCAACTCCACCTTCTGTCCAAGTCCTCAATTCAGGTGGGTACTTTGCAGAGCGGTGTTGGCAGCTGTGCACATGCTCAGTTTTTAGCGAGTTTCTGAGCATTTCCTTCCCACGACATCTGAGCAGCCCATGTGACTATAGAGTCACACATGTGGGTGTATACACAGTGGTAAATGATGCCCACTCCCTCCCTACTCCTCCATGCCCACCAACCAGCTAAATACAATGGGTGCAGGATATTTAGACTGATGGAGGCTTCGCCTCCCCCTTATTCAAAGAAGGGCTGGAGGGGCTTAACACAGCCTGTGACTGCCAGAAATCCACCCACACCAGGTTATTGACAAAAAAATAAAGATTTGATTTCAAATATATATATTTGTATTACAATAAAAACAGTTTATTGAATTATTTAATCTGTATTTCAAAGGCGGTTTTTTTTTTTTTTTTTTTTAAATGTGTGACCTTCCGCTTATATTTATTGCTCCTCAGACAGGCTAGGAAAGAGCTGGGTCATGTGACAGCTGTATATCGATTAGGAAAAAGGTACTTGGATGTTTGTTTTTTGTTCTTTAATTAAAATGATCAGTGCCATCATCCATATACAGAAAGAGAAGAGACAAATGTAAATGAAACCGTGTGTGTGTTTAGTATATCTTTAAAGCAGAGCTCCACCCAAAAGGGGCAGCTCCACTTGTCTGTCTCCTTCCCCCCTCCACTGCCACATTTGGCACCTTTAGGGGGGCAGGGGGAGTGGGTACCTGGCTTTGACAGGTACCCGCTCTCACCGAGTTTGCCACGGCGAACTCAGCTGGAAGTTTTGCTGCCCTCCTCCTTCCCCTGCAGTCAGCCCAATCAGCGAGTGCAGCTGGTTTCCCTTAGTGGAGATGACAGCGGCAGCACCCGATAGCCGGTACGGATGAAAACACCGCTAGATTCCTGAACAGCTAAGGGTTCCAATATTAAAAGTCAGCAGCTACAGTATTTACATTTTTTTTCTGCAGGAGCCTGGAGCTCCTCTTTCAGTTTAACCCCTTTTTAAATCAGATTTAAGTCTTTTAGTTTAAAAAACAAAACACGGCGTAGACCCACAAACCAGAATTCACAGAGCACTACGAGTTTTGTAAAGAGAGAGTACAGCAGAACCTGTTTGCCTACAGGCTCTCTCTCTCTCTCTTTTTAACACTACAGATGGCCTTTACGCAGGCAGGCAAAGAGATTATTTATTCCCGTTTCTTATACACTTGTTTACATAGCTTAATAGCTCAAGCTGAAAATGACACAAGTGACGGCAGTTATGAAAAGGTTAATGTGAAATAAAGCCTGGGACTCCACCTGCTAGCCGTAAATGTAAGTATAAATATTCATATACAAAATGCAATAGCTATCTGCAAAAATCAAGCAAAAAAATATATACTTTTAAGTCCTGAACAAAAATAATATTCATACATTTTTCTCAAACAACACACATTTCTAGTTGTTTTGGTGTACAATACAAATAAAACTTGAATACAAACTTAGGTGGCTGTAATGCAGAGCGGAATGTTCTCTGTTCGTATTTTCTATATGGAACAGGTCAAGGCAATAATAACAATTACCAAGAATTCATTGTGAGATCTCTGTGTGAGGCCTATACATAAATTCACTTTGCATACACTGAATGTTACTAGGCAGTCACATAACTAACATGCAAACAGATTTAGTGAGCAATGTATGACTATTGCAGCACTCATTGTACATGTAGAGTGACAGTTACAGGATCACTTCCCCTGTATGACAGCTCATTTCTGCAAGCCACTAGGTTTCATGGACAGTGTGACTCTGCTGTACCAGCGTATGTCTCCTCTAATAACAGGTCATCGCTACAGCAAAATTCTTCCACTATGCAAAACAGTCGTTGGTCGATTTAACATCTGCACGTTTCTATAACCACGCTATAGACATAGCTGACAACATTTAAAACCATTTTCCCAGGGACACTTTTTTTTTTTTTTTTTTTTTATTGCTGTGCGCCCAGCAAGCCATTGTGGGCACAGAATTACTTTAATTAGGGGCGGGGCATTTATTTAAAATGGGCATGGTACTACAAGAGGCATAGTGTTAACCTATTAAAGTTTAAAACATAGGAAGATTTATCACAATAAGGATGGAAACACAGCCAAAAGGTGTTGTTCATTAGTAAAATAATTAATGTATTAATTAGGCTAGCAACAATATATAATCTGTACAGTCCACCCTACAGCTCTTGCAGAGAATAAAGTAATGGGGGGTCAGGGGGCAGTGGTGTTCAGTGGGGGGGGGGGGCAGGAAACGAGAGGAAAATCTCTGGCTCTCATCAGGGTCACCAGAACTAGTGTCCCCATTGGAAGATTTCCCCTCTATTACCATTCTGGAGACAACCCAAAATTTTAGATTTTCTTTCACTTTTGATTATAACTGTAAACCTGACAGATGGGGAGGTTTTGTAAGCCACCCTCTCTAACAAGGGACACAGGCAGCAATAAAAGCCCGATAATTGTTCTAATCCCTCTCCACTCTATCCAAAAAAAAAAAAGTTTTGTCCTTGGCTATATTTTCAATTTTTGTTTTCGGGCTTATTACCCTTTCACATGGGCATTCTAATCAGGTCCACCTGTCAGTTTTTCAGGTGGATATGATCAGAAGGTCCATGCAGCCCTATGGACAGGTGGATGTAAACAGACTTGTATCCGTTAACACTCGCCTACCGACAGGACAGGTCTGTCCAGGTCCAGAAAAAAAAGAAAGAGAATAACTGCGTCCTTTTCCCGTTTTGCGGACTGGATCGAACCAGGTAGGTGGTAGCCCAGGGGTGCCCAACCTTTTGAAAAGCGAGGGCCACTTAATCAACTTGGTAACCGGTCACGGGCCACAATGAACAGAGCAGGCAGATGACAGGTCCATGTCCACTCTGCATATGCAGAGCAGACAGGGGCACAGCCCACACTACTCTATTGGCTCTCCAATCCGATCTGCCCAGATGGAAGGGGACGGATCCCCCCTTCTGTTTTTTTTTTTAGCAGATCGAATTAGAGGTAGGTGGGTGTAAATGGCCACAAGTCCGTTTATATCTGTGGCTCAATAGAGGTGAACGAAGGGTCCAATTTGTTCGGACTGATCGTGTCAAAGGGGCCTAAGGCTGCTTTCACACTGATGCGCAGCGAAATGCCCACACCGAGGGTGCAGCGCAGTGCACCTGTGGCTTGCCTGCGGGTTAGCTGCACTTCGACATCTATTATATCCTGGTGTGATGCACTTTCTGAAGTGCACCAACCCACAGGTAATAACAGAAGTCTATGGCTCAGTGCAGGTAACCTGCAGGTGTTCTGCACCTGTGGATTAGTTTGAAAACAGCCCAGTAATCACTGCAGAACAGATATGCCCGTATATACACTGTGATTTTAGTAATAAACTTACCTTTAGTATCGCCAGCTGTTGCTCTCCCAGGCAGCCAGAATTTGATATCACGCCACCTGTGACACGAGTTGGTGCTATACATGAAGCATCGGCTTATACCAACCCGCCATCCCAGAGCAGGAGGTCGCGGGCCACATCAGAGGGCCACTGGTTGAGCACCCCTGTGGTAGCCAAATGTAAACGGACAGCGTAATCTGTTTACACCTGGCTGCTCATAGAGCCATTATAGGTCCGCCGGGCAGAAACTGAACAGCACGGATGTAAAACTAAAGCCCTGTACACACGATCAGTTTGACTGATGAAAACCGTCTGATGGATTGTTTTCATCAGACAAACCGATCATGTATGGGACCCATCAGTCTTTTTTCCATCGGTTTTAAAAAATAGAACATGTTTTAAAATTATCTGATGGATAAAAAACCGATGGCAATTTCCGATCGTCTGTGGGGAAATCCATCAGATAAAAAACCCAAGCATGCTCAGAATCAAGTCGACACATGCTCAGTAGCATTGAATTTCATTTTTCTCAGCTCATCGGAGTGTTTTACGTCACCACGTTTGGAACGGTCGGTTTTTTGACTGATGGTGTGTGGGCAAGACTGATGGAAAACAGTTTCATCAGATTTCTGATGGACAAATCCATCAGACGAAAATCCATAGGATATCTGATCGTGTGTACAGGGCTTAACATCTGTCCAGCTACAATTAAACAGGAGATCTGCTTAGGGATCCCTTGCTGTGTGCAGCAGGCTATGCTCCATGTGAAGGGAGCCGAACTTCACACTCCCAATCAACATTGATTATTTTTAATCCTCATGCATCAGTAAATAGATAAGTAAATATAATATACTTTCCTGTTTTAAAACTTTTTTTATTTTATTTAAAACATTTTTTCAGTTACTTCCAGGTTTAGTACCTAGAAAAATTATGACATACATCCCATGAGTCTTCAGAAGGGGAGGAAGGGTTTTCACAACTAAGCACACTCTCCTGCCTGCATGCTTGAGCTAAAGGCAGATGGATACCATACTACATGAATCATTTGCCCTTACTCAAAATGACCATGGGCAGAAATGTTGAGAGATTATGTTGAAACCCCCCCCCCCAACAAGTTTAAGCATAGAAAAATGGATGGATTGGAGAGTTTCCTTTGAATTTTTTGGTTTGTGGTGCTCAGATGTAGTGAAGATCTGCTTTAAAAAGAAGTTTACAGATAATTAAATTCTGATCAAGGTCAGTCAACTGTTGCCCACACTATCACTGGGGTGCATGTCCAGCTCATTGCTGAAATGAATAGTAATCAATGTGGTAGATGCCTGCACTCCAGTAAAAGTAAACTTCATTAATAATATCAAATCTTTAAAATAGGTACCGTATATACTCGAGTATAAGCCGAGTTTTTCAGCACATTTTTTTGTGCTGAAAATGCCCCCCTCGGCTTATACTCGAGTCACCTTTTTGCGCCTGATCTCCCGGACTTTGGGGACCCGGTACTGGCCGGCCATAGGTCTCCTGGACCCCAAATGTGGCACACATGTAGCCCCACTCTCTCTCTACAAGTGTGCAAAGTTTTTTGTCCGGGGGACCTACGGCCGGGAAGCACCAATTTTTCAAAGCCGGTCACCCCTTCCATAGACTCCCATGTTAAACGTCAGTCTAGTCATGGGCACAGTGAGGCATGGGCACAGTGAGGCATGCAGATGGACATCCTAGGCTTATACTCAAATCAATACGTTTTCCCAGTTTTTTGTGGTAAAATTAGGTGCCTCGGCTTATATTCGGGTCGGCTTATACTCAAGTATATACGGTAATCAAGAAAAATAAGATTCTAATATGTTTAATTCAAGAGAACACAACCAACGATTGGCATAAACTGAAGATTCTGAGTTCTAGCAGAGGACCAAAGTGTCAAGGGAACACGGGGATGGTAATTTTAGTATACTTCCCATACTTTACCTACTTTGGAAAAATTCAGGTTCACGCTAAGATAAAGCTTCCCAAACGTTGGTGATCTGTCTACCACCCTGGGGAATCTATAGGTTTATTTTCACGTTTGTATCATCTTTGGTTATTTGCACACCACCATGGAAAAACTACACAGTATAAGATAGTTACCTAAAATTTGACCAATTCTGTACCACCAGTGGGAGTGTATATAGTGTTTGGGACCATCTGTACTATAGTTACTGCATGCGCCTCCCAGTGTGCAATGCACGATACAATGTTTACACGGCTACAACACCTCTTTAGCAAACGTCACATTACCTTCTTAAGAATTTATCAAAGAAAGAATAAAATGGCACTCCTCTTTGCCTTACTTAGGGCTCTTTGTGTGAATCTCCAACACAAGAGATACCAGCACTTTGCTTTTAGAGAAAAGACTCAATTCACAAAGCAATAATACAAGATTAAATATATTTTATTTTAGCCACGCGACTAATTTCTGAAAGGCGGAAGTGCAGGGTGAGGTACCCCATGTTCAGTTTAGGGGAAGTCACTCCAGCACCGGCAGAACAAGGGCTTAGTGTAAAGGACACTGACTACTATAGGGATTTTAAGGCTCCCCTACATCCCTCCGATGCGACATATCAACAATTCCAGGTAACCAAGCTGGACCAATGTAAAAAAAATAAAAAATATTAGAATAAAAAAACAAACAAAAAAAAAAAACACAATTGCAGGGGACCCAAGTGAACGAGGCCTAAATCTTCATCCTGCCACCTGACTAAACAGTTTCCTACATAAATCTTCAACACAGATATCCTAACAGCTTTGGAGCATCAAATGCTTTTAGCATCAGTACCACCAGTGGATACATCTCACTCTAGGAAACATTGGCCTTTGTCTATATCAGGGATTCCCAATATTTTAAAAATATTTGCAGGCTGAAGAAAAAAAAAAAAAATGTTTTATTAATAAATGAGTTCCACTTACATCAGGGTCCCGGTTAGAGATCTATAACACTGCATCACAAAAACATATCCCTATTTTGTGGCCCACAGGCTGTTGTGTGGATAGGTTTGCCTGATCTATATCAATGTATCATAAAAATAAATCCCCAATGATTGTAAAATCAAACTCGACTATAAGGCTCCATTCACACTTGTGCGACTTGTCATGGGACTTTGATGTCCAATATCACATGACAAGTTGTTCCCCATATTTTCCAATAATAACATTCATATCTGTGCGACTTAAAGTCGCAGAGACTTCAAAGTAGTTCCTGCACTACTTTGGTATGACTTTCATGCAACTTGAGGGCCATAGACCCTTAAAAATTGCATGAAAGTCGTACATCAATGTTATACAGTGCAAGAGTTGTCCAGTATCATTGATCACAGCCAAAGTCGTAGACATGCTGCACCAATCCAAATTTGCGTCAAAGTTGCACTCCAAAGTCATGTTGCACCCAAAAATTGAACTTTCGCATTAAGTGAAGGTAACTCCCCTGACATGCTACATTTGGCATGTCATTTTTTTTTTGGGGGGGGGGGGGGGGGGAGTGTTTGCCCTCTTTTTAGAGGCACCCAGCTCCCATTTCCTCCCAGGGCTCCGTGGCAACAGAAGGAAGTTCACCTTTCCCCCCCTGCAATCTTCTGGGACACGTCACAGGTCCCAGAAGATTGCCCGGCCAATCACAGAGCACAGCGGGGCTCGAGCATGCGCAGTGGGTGCCCGTCTGAAGCCACAGCCGGGCATCCACAGTTACAATGCCGGTGACGCAGACAGAAGAGCAGTCGGGGCTTGGTTCGCCCGCATCGCTGGACTGTGAGACAGGCGAGTGTCCGATTATTAAAAGTCAGCAGCTACACTTTTAAATGGGTAAAACCCCGCTTTAAGTAAAGATCTGCACTTTCCACCACAGTTACAGAATAAATCTGAAGCCCCATACACACTATCAGTTCTCTTGCAGGTTTTTCTCTTCAGGTTTACCAAAACCATCTAATATGAGGTCAAACCTTAAGAGTTTCAATTCGTATGCAATCAGGCAGGCCCTTGCACTACATGGTTTTGGTAAACCTGAAGAGAAAAACCTGCAAGAAAACTGATAGTGTGTATGGGGCTTTAGACTCTTGTCATAAAGCCACAAAAGATACCAAAAAATTTAAAACACTCTAAAACTCACTTCTTATGACAGCACGGTGTTCGGTACGCATTAATGTGTGGGTAATAGAGAGCATTTGCATTAAATGTTCTGTTCATACTGGGGAGAATTACAGGTTATTGAGGATACGTTTTCTGTTGTCGGCTTCAATGTAAATCTTTTATTTTCTTTAACCTCTTTATCTGCGTCCCGAATCCACAAAACTGCACTGAACATTTCCTTCTATCTAAAAATCTGCCAATTGAAATGTTTGCAAATTGTCTACACGATACCAGCAGGCTGAGACCTGACCTAGCTTGCAGGCAGACAAAAAAAGTGACAGCTGCATTTCTCTGCTTATAAAGTATGCAGTACAGAGATTTACCACATTTGTAGAAATCAGGACACTTATTTTGTGAAACATACATACCGTATAAACTCGAGTATAAGCCGACCCTAATATAAGGCGGGGCACCTAATTTTACCACAAAAAAAATGGGAAAACGTATTGACTCGAGTATAAGCCTAGGGTGTCCATCTGCATGCCTCACTGTGTCCATCTGCATGCCTCACTGTGTCCATCTGCATGCCTCACTGTGTCCATCTGCATGCCTCACTGTGTCCATCTGCATGCCTCACTGTCACTGTGCCCATGCCTCATTGTGCCTTACTGCAGGGCTTGACAAATTTGCTTGGAATCTAGGAGCCAGCTAAAAAAGGTAGGAGCCAGGAACGCGCCCTGTCCCGCCGAGCTTGCGCGCAGAAGCGAACGCATACGTGAGTAGCGCCCGCATATGAAAGCGGTGTTCAAACCACACGTGAGGTATCGCCGCGATCGGTAGAGCGAGCGCAATAATTCTAGCCCTAGACCTCCTCTAACTCAAAACATGCAACCTGTAGAATTTTTTAAACGTCGCCTATGGAGATTTTAAAAGGGTAAAAGTTAGTCGCCATTCCACGAACAGACGCAATTTTGAAGCGTGACATGTTTGGTATC